>LPNX010306330.1:261731-286911 GCA_001517045.1 Pseudotsuga menziesii
AAAAATGAATTACACAGCCCCAATGAAACAACAAAAACGGCTCACAACGTGGGGGAAAACACACAATCATGTAGCTTATCAGTGAGCACAACTCACAGCAGGGAAAAACGTCCCCAAACAGCTTGTGTGTGAGACCAAAAGTCAACGAGACAGCCAAAAACTTGAATGGCTCTTCACAGTCATGGTAAAAACACATGAAACCTCCAAAAACGTGAATGGAAAATGCACCAGCAGCTCCAAAACGTGATGAAGACAACCCAAGCCCTGGCATTACAAAAAACGACCTCCAATCCCTGGGAAAAATGAAGCTAACAGCCAAAACGTGAAATCCAAACACACAGGAAAAACTTTAGCTACTTCCCAAAAGCCCCAACGTGAAGAAGAATGGTCTGGAAAATGGAAAACGTGGATGTATGGCAGAATGGCCTGCGTTTTTGGACATCTTTCTTGCCAAGGAAGTCAGAACACGTTTTTCAAAAATGGGTCTCTGCCCAATTCAAATTTTGGTTGCCCATACTCTTCCCCTTCCATGCAATAACTACCTCAACCACCAGCAGTCTTTCTTCAATGAAAGTGGTTGGGTAAAAACAAGAAGAAGTCACATGGGTATTTTCCCTTATTGGCTAAAGTTGGACAATTTCCCCACATCCTTACCCTTGGAAGATCATGCCCCATTCGATTTAGTTGCCGCGGCCGTAGTTGGTTGTGTTCATTTTAATTAATTATAGATGCATATTTACATGATGCTGAAACTTAATATGTGCCGCACGCCCCGATATTCAATCGGTGACGATTTAAATCCCAAAACATAGCATAACCAATCAATGGTGGGGCCTTGGCCTTTAGCTCCACACCATGATCATTACAATATATACATCATATACATCTAATGTAACGGGGTCAAGACCGGGACGTGACAAAAATTCCCAACCAACAACCTATACCCAACATCAAAACGTGTAGCCTAACACTATTAAAAAGAAGAACAAGGGAAATAATGAAGAGAATAATAAAAAATAGAAAGGTGGGGGGCATCCCCCTAATCCTCCTACAGGTAATCCTAACCCTATATATTAGGATTCCAATAAAACCCCTGTGCAAGGTAAGAACCCTCAAATATGGGCTAACCATCCATGTTCATTTTGCAGAGTTTATGGGCATTATACCCACCATTTCCCACACCTTGCTCAAGCTTTTCAATTCTAGGATGAGGTCTATCAGTGTGAGACTTCTAACACCCTTCAAGATCAACCCACTACTCACCCAACCACTCCTACCACTTAACCTATTGTCACATACCCCAAATTGCAAAACAATTTCATGTTTTTGAGGAACATTATGTTATATTTTATGTTAAACTTTGTAATTAATGACCAAGTGGGGTCCAAGATAATTTAATGTATTGCAGAATATTTTATTAATAAATAAATGAAAGATGAGACAACATCTTAGGGAAGCTTTTAAATGAGTGTTTTACTGGTCACTTGGTGGAGGAGGTTGGATTGAGAGCAGATTGACGTGTGGCAGCATCCTCAAACTACTTCTAATTGTTACAGGTGGAAACTACCCTATTTTTGTGGTCATGATTCCCCAATAAAGTGGAACAGGAGCAGGTGGCACATTAGGTAAAAACTAACCCAAAAGACCTAGGCATCCTAATAAAACTTCCCATTGAAGACAGCCGAGGCTGCTCATTCTGGGCTTGTGATCATTCAAAGTGAATGAAGTGCACATGATAAATTCGATGGAGGGGACTAGTTGAAGTAAGTTTGAGTGGAAAAGTGCTGAACAACTGAATTAGTGCAGCTATTCTAAGCTGAGTTCATACTGTTGTAAGCAGAACTGAGTTACTGTTGACCACTCAGTGGAGTTGCAGAGGATTTCTAGACTACATCTCTCACCCAGTACTTCTACCCGTGGACCAGGAGACAAGCTCGGGGGTCCTGAGAATTGCATTCCATCTCTTCTCCAGGAGTTGGTTGGGAGGAACAACTTCCTTAAGCTGTTTTCACCTCATCTATACTTCCAAGTTTTTCTTAGTTCAGTCATTTAAATTATTTACTGTATCTGGAAAGTTTAAGAGTTTTCAATAATATAGTATATTTCTGTTTTATTACTGTTCGGGATAAATAGGAGAATTATTTATGCTGTGAAACTTAGTAACTAGATATATTAGGGTAAATTAGTAGAGAAATTTCTGAGTTAATAGATAGAAAGAAAATACCTAAACTGTATTTTTCTACACCTTTTGCAAGGCAGTACTCTATTGCAGTAGGTTTATTTATTTTCAAACAGTGGATTCAATAAAATATGAATGCAGATGCAAGCAGTTATTCTCTAGAGGATTTTGTATAAATTATTTATAGAACTTCAACTATATTTGTGTTATTTACTTAAAGTATTTAAATAAATTAAATAAAGATAGAAGAAAAAGCCTAAGTAATACACATTGGTTTGTGTAATTTTTTTAACAGTAAAACGAGCAAGGTTACATATTTTAAAACTAGTATGTAATCCTAAATAGATAATGTAGGAACAGTAAATTATCTAAACTAAGTTAAACTTAGCAAAACAGTAAAACTAGGTTAAATATTTACCCTGTTTACCTCACTTATGTGAAAACGCAAACTAGGGTTTACTGAAACAAATTACTAGCTCTGTAAACTTTAAAGAAAATTTAGGGTTTGTAAAAGAATTGTGAGTTTATAACAAAATAAAATCATAAATTATAATTATCAAAAAATCTAGCAGTATAATCCAAAAAGCACAGAATATAGGTAAATTTATTCATTAATAATCATTTCTCTGTTCTATCTTCAGAATTCATTGTTGTAGTAAAAAATAATGCTATTATCAAAATATTCCACTGTCAATTGCCCTCAAATAATAATTTATCTAGAAGAAAACAAATTTATCTAGTAATCCACCTAACCTAAATCCTCAATGGTATTTAACAATAAACATAGCTAACTTAAAAACAATATACAAATATTAACCAAACAGAGATACTATTAATTCAGCTTAAGTTGTGATAATTCTTTTAAAGCTTAAAAAAAACTGAACAAACTGAGTCTCAGCTCACAACCTTTACATTATCATTCAAAGCTTAAATCCTATTTAAAATCATCTACATACCAACAGAGTTAACATAAAAAAAACAACCATATGTTTCAGCTACAAAAACCCTCCCAAAAAGGAAGTTTTGCAAGAGCAGCCTTCAGGGTTTTTTAACCATTAACTAAATCCTTTAATAATGACCCAACGACCTGTTCAATTAAAGTCACGACTTAAAGCCATCATCAAAAATTATCACCATAATTTCAACTATGGCCGAGAAGGCTCAAAATTAATTTATGTATGTCATAGTTGTGGAATCCCTTACCCTCTCATTACAAAACAGCCACTAGGTATTTTTAAATAGGAATTAAAAAGAACAAACAGAGCATCTAATGGCCACGGCTGAACCAACAACTACAACACACGGAAGAACCATCATAATCCACCACACAACTCATGCAGGAGAACCCCAGGTGGAACCGAGGCTTACCAGGGTGGATGCCCTCTTAGAAGCTCTGTTGATGGAGTTTAATAAAATCGAGCCACCATTGAAGAGCCTGCACAAAGTCAATGAAACACGAATGACTAATACATATTTCCACAAAGTATAAACTTATACGTATGCAGAAGAGTAAAAAAAAACCATTTTCAGTTCTTACCAAAGGAACGACACAGCTGTGGGAAGTTGCAATCTCACCCTAGCCTCCCTTGTGAGTTCCATGAGCTGGAATGGAGCCATGCCGGAAAGAAAATGATGTTGGCAGTGTTCAGAAGTGAAGACTCGGGCCGTGATGAGGTAAGGACCAAACCCTTGTTAAGGAAATGAACAGTAAACAAAGAACTCAACTCACACAGTAAATAACCCTCTTTACACGTTTTACACTCACAGAGTACAACTCATACAGTAAAAACAAAGGCAAAGACAACCCAACCTTCAATACTCCTTACAATAGTCAAAATCACCTCATGACAGTAGTAAGCGTCGTGCTCACTTCTTCTACACTAGATCATGAAAGAAAAAAACTTGCAGAGGAGCTCGATATTGCTCACGAAGGCCTGTGTGCAAACAATGGAAGGATTGGTAACAAGCCTAGAGGCCACGAGCTCACGGCTCGAGCACCCCACGGCGAAGACAAACAAAATGTGAATTTAGGGTTAGGACAAGCCTTTTTCTTTGCCTCCAAAGTCAACACAAAACCTAATCATCGACCACCAACCACGTGTCCTCCGAAATCATTTGCAAATTATGGGTTTCAGGCTATAGTTTGGAAATCTCATTTTAACCTGCACAATCATTTGTTCAGAAGTCAAAACCTCAAGATATTATTACTTGTATTATTATACTCGTTTTATTTTTTCCTTTATAAACCCAACACATTGTGATTAAGAGGTATCACAATTCACTAGGGTTTTATGCATAAATTTAACTATAACCCTTGATTATCTAAGATCTCCTCATTTTACTTAATGTCTACTATTGGTTTTGGTAATATACAAATCAAAGGAAGATGAAAAACCTTACATGGAAATACCTAACCATAGGAATCCTAGAGCTAGGATTAGTATAATAATAAATTTAAAATTTACAATATATGCATTGTAATTGATAACTCATATAAAACGAAATTTTATATACAAGAAAACTAAGTACAAATCCTTGGTTAAGAAGAATCACTAACATAGAATGTTTAAAATTTAGAAAGAAATCAAACAAATATAAACAGTACCCTATACCAAACAACAACGATAAATATGTAGTTATGGTCGCAAGTATGTTTAACATATCTTCTAGTTTATAGAATTCTTAGGCTACTATACTGTTAAAGGTAGAAGTAGATCTGTCCTTATTATACACCTTCTAAAAATGAAACACAAGTCTATAACTGAAAACTCAAGGAGGAAGAGTGTTGGAACAAGTATTGTGGCAGTAAACATAACTGCACTAAACCCATTCTTTTACAATAGTGTTATTACAAACATTCATCCAGATTTCTAACAATAGAAATACCAACAATACCTTTTATGGGGACAAGCTGCAAAACAAACAAATTAACTAGCATTTTATCCTATGCTAGTTGAGTGTTATTCTCGATCTGGAATTTACTGGTAACAAAACTGCTTACCTATTTAGAACCTGTAAAAGAAGCATCACTTCACTGTGTTAGTTGTAAGCTAAGTAAGCCCCAATCTCATCTAAGGTTCTTTCCTACTTGACATAAGACGGTAATAACACACTTAGCATCAGATTTAGATGTAGTTTACTTTCCTGCCCTTTTAAAACATAGACTGTTGAATTTAACATCTGTAACATGGTACTTCAAGATAAACAAATACATTATATAGAACTAAAGAATTAAAATGCTCAATTCTAATTACAACTGTTTGAATAACCGCTAGCATTTATTGGTTCATAGACAGTCACATCCTTGAACATTTTATGTTACATGAAAATTTTCAAATTTTTATGAATTTTTGGGTTATTACATGTGGTATCAGAGCACAAGGTTCAGACACTAGGACTGAATGTGGCTCAACTTGCATCAATAAAACAGTAGATTTAAAACATGCATACTGATTTTTTCTTTTATTTTGAATTATACTTCCAGATAATTTTTTGAGTTAACTGCAGGTATGGAAAGATTGGAAGAATATGCGAATGAGGAGTCCCTGTTTACTGAATGAAGTAATTCTAAAAGAGAACCTATACAAGAAGAAATAACTAATAACTCTTTTGAATTATTACAAACAGTCAAGGAACTAAGAACAGAGATGGAAATGGTCAAAAAGGAAAATGAGAGAATTCTGAGAACTCAGGAGGAGGTAAATCAAATTTTAATGGAAATATTTCAGAATGAAGAAAAAGATAAATGAAAAGAGTTTGAAGATATGTATTACCAACATAAAGATAAAAATAGTTAAAAATTGAAACTAGTTCATCTTCTGAGGTTTATGGCAATTCACATAAAAAAGAATTATCAACATACTAGTGATAGTAGCGAAGATAATCACTATACAAGAAAGAGAAAGTTTAAACCTTACGAAGAAATCTCTGGAGAATTCAAGAAAATTAAGCCACCAACCTTTAATGGTGAAACTGAGAAGGGAGAAGAGGATGAATCATGGCTGTCTGGGATGAAGAAATATTTTCAAATTTATAATTACTCTAATCAACTGAAAGCCAAAATGGTTATTTATAACCTCACTGGGAAGGCAGATATATGGTGGCAGGACCTAAAAAGATTAAAATACATTAGGGAGAAAAACATTAACTGGAGTATGTTTAAGAAATTTTTGTCTGAATAGTACTACAAGGAGCGGGCTAAGGAATTTTATGAATTAAAACTAGGAACAATGAACATGAAAGAACTAAACAATAAATTTCTAAGTATGCTCATATATGTACCTTATATTGTGGATGAGAAGCCTATGGTACAACGGTTTCTAAGCTTCTTACCCTTTCATATAAAAAACAGAATTGAATATGACAATCCAAAAACTTTAGAAGAAGCAATGAGAAAGGCGAATTTCTGTTATGAACAGAATCGCAAAAAGGAAAGTATGACAAACTAGAAGGTTAAAAGAGCTAATAATTTTAAACAGAGGAAGAAAGGTTTTATACCTAACTGAAATTGTAAGAATAATAACACACGAAATTTTCATAATAAAAATTTCCAAGGGAACAAAAGTAATTCACAGATAAATCCAAATGGTCAAAGAAATAAAGAATCTGTTAATAATCACAATAACTATACCAAGAATTTTGAACGAAAGGAACCAGTAAAGTGTTGGGAATGTAATGGTCCTCATTATGCATCAATTTTCCCCAACCAGAAGAAGACTGTTAGCAACATACATACGATACAGGAGGAGATGACTGTTTGTCCTCCTTCAGTTGGTCACTGTAATTGCTCATTAATTAATTCATGAACAGAGTGCTCAATATTTATTGTCAACCCAGGGAAGTTTGTTTGTTTCAAAGGTAACCACAAGAGATCTATGCATAAACATTCAGTAACTGATCAATAAACTAAAATATCCAATCTTCCTAATTGTACAGTCTATGCTCTGCTTTTCTGCTTAATCAAAATTCAGCATAATTCAATCACCAATAGATTAAAGAGTTCGTGATCCTTCTAATATATTAATTATGGGAATAGCTGCTTAAAAAATAAATTAAATTGCTTTTACAAGAATTTAAATCCAAAATCACTACCATGAGAAAGTTATGCACAACGATCACTTGGTTTAATCATAAGGGAGAGTAACTTTCCTACTCTATCAATTCATATGCCATTATCAGATCAACAGTTCTCGGATAGTAAGGAACACAATAGCAGAGCACAGCTATATCAACAATGATCAATCATTCACTTGCAGAAATAAAACTATATGTTATTCAATCAATTGTTTCAGCAAACCAAGGATATTAAAATTAGAAATACTACGCTTAATTTTCACACTGTTTCAGCAGACCAAAGGAAATTAAACTCAGAAATCCTATGCTTAATATTCACATTGTTTTATCACACCAAAGGAAATTCTAATTACGATTCCCTACACAAATAGCATAAATAAGCATCCAATTAACTCTGCAACTCTAAGAGAAGGTGGGCCATTTCCTTCTAATAGAGATGTCTCTAGGCATTAATAAAAATCAGTACACAATAAATTAAGAAGATAACGCAACTTTCATTAAAGATGAAGTCCAGTTACAGAATTCTCAACACCCACTATCACAAGCCTTTCTTCCAAAATAATCCTAACCTTGTGAACCATCCTATATTCCTTCAAATAATAGACAAGACAATTTAGGTCCTCTTAATTAGGACAGCCATGAAGATCAAGTATCTTTAGGCTGCCGAATCATCATTTTTACAATAGAAACAGTTTCGTTAATAATTACATTCAAGTGAAATCTATTTCAAAACATAAACACCTTTGATGATTCAAATTGAACCAATACCACATGTATCTCAACTGACCACGTGGAAGATACCTTGATCTATTTCTGCAAAGGCCCTGAATCAGGAATCTTGGGTATGTAATGGCTAATCGTGAATTGTTCTTATCCTTGTGTCTCAACAAGCTAATACACCCAAATTTCCTACGATTTCGGTTGCTTCATAAATTCGTCACAAGTTAGATCATGAGGAAACAAAATCATATCACGGGAAAAAATATAGGCATTAATAAAACAAAGAAATAAAGAATTATACATTCTTGGAAGCATGTTCTTCCTTAAGAAAATATATCAAATTCGGTCACATTAGTATAGGAAAACAGGGGAAAGGATCATACAAGGAATGAGCAAAAAGGGGCATTTCTAGGGCCCAACACCTTCTCTTATCAATCAAGAGGGGATTTCACATATATACACCATAAAATCTAAGACTGGTTAAGCTTCCCAACCAAAGAATCAACCTAACCCTATTGCAACAATAGGAAATCCATGGGTGGGAGTCCTTATTCATAAAATAGTATTTCTCTTTCCTCCTCCAATAATCGTAGAAACCCTTGAGATTATTACCCCTAACCTTCCAAGGTTCACTTTGGGGATACCCATTTGGTAACTCACACCATCGAACCCTCCTCTCGCCCCTCAAGTGGTCTTAACACCCATCCAACCAACAGGTACTTCTTCTAATGTCCCACATCATGTGCTTAATAAGGAATCCATTGCTTCCACCTAATCTAACCAAACAAATAAGAAAGATGGGGGGAAGAAAAAGGAAACTATATATGATGCCCCCAAAAATGATCGTTACCATCCCCTCTAAAACAACAAAGAAGGAAATAACTTATTATTCCTTTTTAGATATCCTTATTCACGCCACCCATTAGTGTCCATAGTTTCCTATCTTACATAGTCATATCCATGTTCAATATGAGAGTAATGACTCATCCACTCTTGTAGTCCATATTACTATCTAGAATGATACCAAGCAGCTTAATAAGGGATTGTGTACCAACAACCCTTGTTCTTTATGTGGTATTTATGGCCCCTACTCACATCATTACATCAACCTTGAGAAGTTTCATTCAACATTGGTTCAAATCCACATGTGGTCCTTAGGTCATAGTATTTGAAGAGAAACTTCCACCTAAAAAACCAAGAAAAGGAATTGTATATATTTACTATGTTTCTTCCTCAGGTCATCCATTCTCTCTAACAATATCATCATCCTCATCACTTCCAATGATCATGTACCTCCATGATATTTCAACACCTACATTTAGAATAAATGAAGAGATTCTTGAATCTCTATCCAACCCTAATTACCCTTGAGATAATATGCACCGTCATTCTCACTTCCTCCATTAGGATGCATCTACATCCATTTAGACATTAAAACAATTTTCCACTAGGTCAAAAGGATTTATTCTTCTAGGAAATGTTTATTAGTTTAATAACCTAATTGTTTCTATGGATTCCTTTGAGGAGGGTGTTATGGAGAGAAACTTCCTATGGCTTGGGGGTACCACAACAAATAGTATGACACCAGAAATCAGTATTTCCCAATATGCAAAAACAGTAATCAAATATAACACTAAGGGATATCGAATCGTACCTTATTCCATACGGTTGAAGTAGATCCCCATTGAGCTTTTCCAATGCAATTGCGTTTATAATTTTCTCTCAACAACAGCAGACAAAGAAAGCATGATATATATAAATGTGTTAGAGATATTCTAGCATATATAATCAATCATGTATAAGCAATCAAATACATCCATGGATTCAATATTCATATTTAAAATGCACATGAATTGGACAAGAAAAGATATTTCTATTAATAAATCATAGATACAATAGTGAAAAACTCTGTCGGCACTTCTGCGAACCAGAGAAACCAAGTCCTCCACTTGGGCCTCCACCACTTCAATCCTCCATCTCTCGATAGCAATCTCACAAAGCAAAGGAAAGCTTGTGAAGAACACTATGTGCTCCAAGGGACAAAGGGATGTAGACTCAAGTATAAGCAAAGTTGAGGCAACAATGGACTATAGTTTCCATGCTCTTCAATTTCTCCTCTTTCATTGTATCCAAGGGGTTCCTTATATAGCACTCCAAAGAGGTAATGGAGGGTCAAATCCGAGCGTTCTCAAGGAATTTGGAAGGCCAAGAGTCAAGTTATTCGGACTCATATGAGGAAAACTCACAAAATATTTGGACTTATGCACACATCCCGATGTACGTGGGTTTGAGGTCAAAAGTTGCGCGTACACACGAGTATAGCTTTAAAAGTTGCATACAGGAATAAACAGGTGTTTTTTATGGATGAACTTGGAACATCAAAGTATAATATAAGTCTATGGGGTCTAAGGAGTATGCAGAGGGACAGGGAAGGCCATAAATGTGTGATCTACCTGGTGTGGTAAAATCATCTATAACAAATGCCTTCTAATGTGTGAGGTCAGAGGGGTAACATGAAATACATTATAAAATCCATCCCAGAAGTGGAGTAATGAATACCTAGGTGGAAGAACCAGCCACTCATCAGTATGATGCAATGATAAATCTCTGCATGTGATTGCAAATACATGTAGCAGTCCTGGATACATAAGAGTACAATGGCCATGAATAGGAATGATATACAAAGTGTCATGTGTGGTCATCGCCACATACAATATACAATGGATCAGGATCTCCGTAATGGATGAAGATATCTGATATACACTGGAATCATGATCATGAGAGCTGAAATCTCATGAATACTGGAATGATCAAGGAGGTGTCATATATGGAATGCCACCAAGCTCGAAGGTCTTCTACTCAAACCTCTACGAGTACATGTCCTACTATGTGAATAGATGTGTCGAGGTCGAACATAGTATTCCATCATCTGATTACCGATCATTTATGTATACCATTAATAGACACGAGATAACCCACCGATAATGAAAATGGGAATCAAGGTACAAAGTGAAATCCAACAAGTATGAATAAATGTGTTGAGGTTGAACACTTGAAAGAATCCATCGATCAAGGGACATTGATGTATTCCCAAAACTGTTAATGGCAAGAGAACCTATCACTGATGACTGTAAGTCTCAAGGCACTCAAATGATTCTAGACTCCTATTCTGGAATAAATGATCTGATGTCGATGGAATGGAATCCACTGGAATGAGGGAATTAAGGCATCCCCCATCAACCAACACAAGGTACTAAGCAATGTTGTTTTATGTGGAAGAAATCAACGAACAAGATGTGCACGAACCAGTAACAGTACTGGGAATGGCCAACATGCAAAGTCAAGATAACTAAGGGATGGATGACTCATGATTCAACTTCCTTCGAACAAGAGCATAAGGAAAATGGTGATTGAAGGTAGGCACCACAAACTCGATATGCAAACTAGTACATCTCTATGACACGGGAGGCATCAGCAGAGGCTCCATGGTGACTGGAAGAATAACCAGTCAGTGGAGATAAAATCAGAGTAACGATTACAGGTCCTAAAATCAAACTAAAAACCCAACCAACGGATGTGATATACCGTGTTATGTTCAAAGGCGACATGACTCGACTGCTACCAAAGATAACATCTTTTCCCATCCGGATTTTTATGTTTTTTTTTATTTTTTTTGGAATTTTTCAGATATTTTGAAAAGCTTGAAAAAAGAATAAAAGTGCTTTATAGTACATAGCTAGGAGGAGACGAGTGTCATGGATAGGCAAGCTAGTTCCAAGCAGTGGAACATACCTATGCTCAATGCAAGGAAACATGTGCAGGATCATGACACTTGGGGGAAGGTCTCCTCCTAGTAAAGGGGTTATCAAGCTGCAAAGGATATATAAAAACAGCTCTGCTTGGCTAGACATGAGACAAGATCGGGCTATATGGCTAATAACTCAAATTCAAGGAGTCGGTATAAAGATAAAGAAGGCAAGAAAAACTCATGCAATGCAATTACAACTTGACATATACAAGGGAGTCCCTATGGGGAAAAGCCAACATAAAGTTCAAGAGGAGTATGAAGCTCTTGCTCAAGGACATGGCGGGACTAAAAAGGGACTCCCACAACCTAAGGGAGGTATCTCAGCATGGGAACCAAATGCACAATATGATCTAACTAGGGCAACCATGTATAGGAAATCTCTACCATTCACAAAATGCCACTTCCAATAGCAACATGAAGGTTCTATGATATCATGGAATGGCTTTGTACCTAAGGTTAAAATGAAACGTTCATAAGGTCATGCAAAATGTAGGCGGATGTAAAATCCTAACCCATATGCCAGTTCAGACATTATACCTATAATAGGCACAAGCTGATCAAAGACTCGGTCAAAACGCACTCAAAACAGGCCCCTACAACACCATATTTGTCCAAACTGCCCAAAATGGTCAAAAACAGGTCAAAACTATAGAAAGTGGGTAAAATTTTCAAAAAAAAATCTATAAAATAGTGAAAAAATAAAAATTGTTCATACCATTTGAAAATTTTACCCATCATAGTGCTTTTGTACTCGAAACTTCAGAAGCTGATTCCGAGAGCATCCTCCAATGAAATGACTCCCCATTTGGTCCAGGTAACTCCTCATGCCCTACTCCTTTATTTACATGTTTTTATTTTTTTATTTTGTGGTCAATATTTTTATTTTGGGCCATCCCAAATAGTGTGTCTTGTACCACGCAGAAATCGGGTCTTTTTCCGCGTATAGGGATGGGTATACACGGAAAATACCATGATAGCCGTGTACATATGCGACTGCTTCAAAAAAAGTGTGTACAGGGCCATAAATGATAAATACAAGGTCAAAATCTCATGAAACTTGGCAATCTTTGTGCAGGATGGTGCTAGAGTGGAGCGAGCGTGAACATGGTGATGTTGAAGAGGTTGTGCAAGCTGATCTCATGACTCAAAAAATGTTAAGGGCATGTGGACTATACAATTTTTGGTGCCATGGAAGCTTAAGAGAAAATCCAAGGCTACTCTAGATGCTAGTGGATTACTGGGATCCTGACTCAAAAACCTTTCAGTTAGATGGCATGCCTCTCAGCGTTGAAGTTGAGGACATATACTTTATCGCAGGATTGTCCCGCAGAGGGGAAGTGGTAAACCTACGGTCTCGTGGGCCAGGAGGCGGGCTCACTATAGATGAGTATATTGTTGTGTACTATTTCCCAGATACGGAAAAGGTTGGGAGTCAAATCCCAACAAATGCGATCCAAAATATCAGGTTGAAAGCCATACTATTAGCATTGGGCAGCATAGCGGGATTGGTATCTCTCCACCAGGATTCAAGTCCTCTGATGTTCTATGCGGTGGAGTGCATGCGTCCTACTATATATGAATGGAGTACCTCGTTGTTGAGCAACATGAAACAATAGCTAAATGACTGCAAGATGGGGCGGGTGAGGAACTTCGGTTACGGAAGCATCTAGAGTGCTTTATTTTTTGAGTGTGTGTCGGGGCTAAGCCCTAGAGTTGAGATTCCCCCACACAGAGTTTGAGATCTAGCTCAGCTATGTTGGGCTAATGTCATGTGGAGACTAGGAGGGGGGTGGGTGGCCAACCCCTACCCAGCATACTTCTTTCTCTGGTGGCGTAAACATATCATCCCCATAGATGACTATCCCTATGCATGGATTGAATTTCATGGAGACCCGGACATGCCCATACCACCAGGCTCTACATATGGAGAGATAGGTAACGAATCTCGACTCCAACTTTGTTTTTTGAGTTATTAATTTTTTTTGTATTTTTTTATATATGGAATTAAAAAGACATGTTTTTGGTGTGGTGACATATAGTGATACTCTGTCATGTACATGCAGATGTGGGACCACGACAGCTAGATGGTTTCCCTCATCATCGATGGAGGGGAAGAGGAGATGATATCATGGGTGCGGGTGCGGGGCGTACACTCCAAAGCATCTATGCAAACTTCGTTCGTTTGACACATAGGGTTCCCATGGCATAAGTCGAGGACTTTCCTAAGGCCATACAGCACTAGGTGGTTGGAGTACCATGGGCATGGATTCATTTATTCCATTGGCTAGCTAGATTCGTAGTGTGCTACCATGATCAGCACCCTCCTCCCCCATAGGCTTAGAGGTTGAGGTGTATATTTTGTGTATGACCGTGTAGTATATTTTAGTGGCTTGGAAGCCCCATTTTTGTATATGACACTTATGTATTATGACACCACATTTTGGATATATATTTTAATGAAAAATACCTGTGATGATCGATTATTATTTTATTTACATGTGTAAATGTTTGTGAATGCTTATGGTCTGTGAAACAAATGCCAATCTAGTGCATAGTTAGCATATGAATCAGCAACTTGATTAAAATTTCTTGTAATATGAATGTATGTTATGTTCTCAAATTGTCGTTCAAGCAACTGAACATGCAAGAAACTTCGTAATAAATTCGGATCCCTAACATGATACAAACCATTAAGTTGTGAAACCACTAACTGTGAATCAAGATGTACCTCAAGAGAGTGAACACCATGCGAAATGGAATCACACAATAACTCTATAACGACACTATACTCTGCAACATTTTTTTAAGAAGGTCGTAAACAAACCCCTCCTGAAGACAACACTTGACCCGTAGGAGTATAAATCACCCAAGCAGCCAAAGCTGAGTTTTGAGTGTGGAAGCTAGCACCATCAGCGAATCATACATAAACTGAAGACTCTATTGACATCGGCCACAACAAACAGAAGCTAATAAAAAAACTCAATCACCACAAGTAGAACAAAACTACGCTATGAAAAATGTACAATAATATACAACAAGTTAGCCTTGGTTGAAAATCATGCATAGTACTTTTTAAGATAGAGCCTATTTCTAGGCTTTGCCAAGGATTTCCCTTCAAAATCGACTAACTCGTAGGCACATTTCTCTAATACACGCTTGAAAACGTAAGGCCCATGCCACATGGGATTAAACTTTCCTTCCCCCAAGGGTTCCTTAGTTTGGTGCCACAAGAGAACCAAGTCACCTTCACTAAACCTACTAGGACAGACAGACTTGTCGTATTGGACCTTAATGCAACGCTTGTTAAAATCAAGAGCCACTAAAGCATCTCGACACTGCTCATCAAGCTTCTCCAAGTGGACCAAACGCTCTTCCAATGCGGAAGTTTCTTGTAAAAGCTCTACTGCTAGCTTCAAAGAAGGGATTTCGCACTCAACTGATAAAACAAAGTCCACCCCATGCACAAGCTGATAAGGAGAAAAATCAGTGGAAGTCTTAACCGCGGTTCGACACGCCCACAAAGCAAGATATAACATGATGTGCCAATTGGTCTTGCTTTGTGCGATGGTTCGTTGGAGAATGGAATTAAGTGCCTTGTTCATTGCTTCAACCAGTTCATTCGCTTGAGGATAGTAAGAAGAGGAATTCTCCTGCTTATATCCTAACTTCGAAGACAATTCTTCCATCATTTTGTTTTAAAAGTGCCTGCCATGGTCAGTGACAAGCTCCCTCAGAATTCCAAACCGGGTGATAATCTAGTTGAATACGAAATGTGTGGCTATCTCACCGTTAGATTTAACTGTGGGCATAGCCTCTTCCCATTTCGTGAAATAGTCAGCAGCCACAATAATATGATGGTTCCCCCTAACTGAAGCTGGGTTGAAATCCATAAAATCAACCCCCCACTTGGTGAAGGGACCGACGGTGATGATCGGATGCAAAGGGGTAGGGTGAGAGCACATATTCCATGCAAACGCCTCGAAAGGGTGGCACCTCTTGACCGCATTAAAGAAATCTATAAAGATGGACAGCCAAAAATACCCTGCTCTCAAGATTTTGTGGGTTGTAGAAATCCCAGACAAATGACCACCACACGCCCCTCCGTGGAAATCATTTATCACAACCTCAGCCTCCTCATGAGTTAAGCAAAGACATAAAATGGAATCAAGCCCACGATGGTACAAAGTGTTATCCACAATGAGATAATTCTTTGATACATGGCGTAGTCATCGACGCTCATCCTGTGAGAGGTGAGAAGGAACCTTCAAAGTTTGCAAGTAGGAAATGATGTCCCCGTACCATGGGTCAGCAGTCGAGATGAGAAATATGTGCTCATCCACTAACAAATTCTCATAAACCTCTCCTTCATCCAACCTCAGAAAATTAGAGATAAGGTCAGCAAAAATCAATGACTTCTTCGACTTTGCCAAAACAAATTTGAGGTCAAACTCTTGCAATATCACAGTCCACTTATTGTATTTTCCCCCTATCATCCTTCGAGTGAGGACGAACTGAAATTGATTAATGTGAGCTACAATGAAAGTTTGGCAAAGAAGGATGTAATGTATCGAACGTTGAACCGCATGGACGGTAGCTAAGGACAACTTCTCAACATGGTTATAACGAAGCTCCGCGTCAATAAGGTTTTGGTTAAGATAGTAGATGACATGCTCCTGAATCTCCTCATCCTCTTGAACCAACACCATTCCAATCATCTCCTGAGACGCGGCCACGTATATCACAAAATCATGGCTATATTCGGGTGGACTAAGCACGAGGGTCGATGCCAAGGCTTTATTCCAAGCATCGAAAGACTCCTGGGCTCACTCATCCCAGATAAACGGAGTGTCTTTCTTCAACAAACGCATGAATCCTTTGGTCAAATTGGCTAAATTAACTATGAATCTTCACAAGAAGTTAGCCATACCTTGCAAACACTGAAGATGTCTAATGTTATGCGGGGGAGACAACTAAAGTATTTCCTCAACCTTCAAAGGATTTACCCTTATACCCTCCTTGGAAATAATGAACCCTAGTAAACGACCAACCTTCATGCAAAAGATGCACTTATGAGGATTAAACCGAATTTGATAATGGAGGCATCTTTCGAAAACCAAACGCAAATGATAAGGATGACACACCCTCAAGCAAGAGTGAGAAGCTAAGTCGTCCAGATATACTTCAATAATCTTTTTCAGGTCGTGAAAGGAAAAGGTCATGGCTCGTTGAAACGTAGCTCCAGCATTTTTAAGGCTGAAGGGCATATTTCGGTACGCAAACATGCCCCAAGGACAAATAAAAGAATTCTTATGTTGGTCCTTGAGTTTAATTTGGATCTGATTATAGCCAGAGAATTCGTCCATAAAGGAGTAAACTTTGCTCCCTGCACGCTCATCCAAGATTTGGTCAATAAATGGTGTAGGTAAATTATCCTTAGGACATGCTCGATTTAAATCTCTAAAATCAGTGCATACTCGAATCATTCCCTGATTCTTATCCATCGGCACAGGGTTTGACACCCACTCCATCAAGGGAACAAGATAGATGAAGCCACCTTTGAGTATCTCTACCTTAATCGCAAGCGCTTTCCTAGGATTCATAGCTCGCAAACATTGTCGAACAAGCTTAGAACCCGGATAGTTTTTGGTTTCATGCTCGACAATGCGAGGGTCAATTCCTGGAATTTCTACATACGACCAAGCGAACACATCTCGAAATTCTTTAAACAACTCAGTGTACTCTTTAATCTCATCGGGAGAACAATCCGCCCCAATATACACATTTTCAATATTGCCAGGAACACAAGAAATATTGATAGGTATGGTTGGTGACAAGTTAGCCATGTTCCCTTCTACATACTTGCTAAGAGAGCCTAATGGGACCACGGGCCTACCAATTTTCTCACTAAAGATCACCTTAAAGTCATCATGCTCAATATCATCAAGCTTAGGGAGGAAATAAGATCTATGATGCAACTCTCCCCAAAGTTGGTCTAACCCAGACATAGCCTCGAGAATAGCCTTGTCTGATGGAAATATTTCGTCGAGGCAGTCATGTGAGTGAGATGACGACACTACCCAAGCAGGAAATGCATAAGGGTCCTCATCTTCCGTCCGCAAAGAGGAAGGACTAGACTCTACAACCGAATCAAGATTAGCTTGATAAGCCACCATGGTTCTAGGCAACGGCATGTCCGTCTCGGCAGGTATAGAAACTTCCCTCAAAGTACTCGGAGAAGGGAGAGTCCAAGGATCCTCCATATGCGAAGTGCAAAAATGAACCGAACTCAACAATGTTGAAGCCTTACCAAGAGTAGAACCAATCATAAGGATGGGCGTGGCACAAGTAAAAGTTCCCATTACCGAAGAATACATTCCTACCCCAATATTATCAGTTGTCGGCTGAGAATGATCGATAACCAGGATCAAAGCTCCCGATGATGCTTTCGAACCAGAATTATCAAAGGATATTTGATCGACCATCAGAACCTTCCCATCCAAAGGAAACCAAACAACCTAGAATAGTGACAATGCGACCGCTTCCATATTATAAATACACTTCCTACCCAGTAAAAGATTATAGTCAAGGGGCGCATCAACCACCTCGACCTCGTTCGCAAAGCTCTTCCCTCCCAATTGGACCTCAAGGAAAGGAAGAATGTCATGTGGCCAAAATGATCTACCATCAAATGCAGTTAACATGTTTCCTGACTTAGACAATGCAGGAGAACCCAACCGCTTCCAACATGACAAACAAATCACGGAAGTCGCAGCACCATCATCAATCACTATGCACTTGATGTTGTTGTTTAGACACTCTACATGCACCAAAAGGGACACATAGTAAGGCAAGCGAGGCTGGAATCCATGTGTTTCAAGTTTGATCATAGAAGGAGAGCTTCCATCAGCCACCCCAAGAGCTGACAACAAGGATTTCCTTGCGGAGGACAAGTCTAAAGAACTTCTAATGCAGACATTAAGCAAGGAATCTAGCCCAAATCCTCGATAATAGAATAGTTCTAGGCGGCTCGGGCATTAGGATTGTTCCCCAAACGCTTCAAGAATCCATTAGGAATGTGAGGAGGAGCTTTAGTCTTATCACTATTTTTTTCAATACACAGAGGGCTCTCAGGTGGAGCGGGTTCTTTTCCTAGGTTGGATTGTGACATACCATAATCTTCAGAACGAGTCACAACATTCGTAGCATTCACCATGTTAATGCAACCATGGCCACTAGCGATGTCCGTCGGGTTTGGAGTCCCACCAGAAGCACCAACAAGATCCACAACCCTCGAGTTAATATTTTGATTTTGAGGTAAAGGATTGGTCAGCACAACTGGGCCCTGTGCGATGAACTTTGAGGAATCTTCCATTCGAGGGCACAAGTGAGTGAGGTGACCATCCCCACACATCTTACAAGGAAATTTGACCTTATGCTTAGGTTTCTTGTCCCCCCAGCATTATTGTTGTTGTTCTTGTCATTATTGACATTTTCATTCTTATTCCCACCCTTTCTATTATTTTTACCTTTCTTTTTATTCCATCCAGGTTGCTGGTTACCTTTCCGGTTCGACGATTGCACTGAAAGTACCTCTGTCGTTTGGGTAGGAAGAGACGAAGTCGTAGCTTGTCCCGACATAGGTTGGTTAACAGAAAAATTACTCATTTGGTCTCTAACCAGGCTTACAGGTTTAGCACTCGCAGAGCCAACAATGCCATCAGCATGTGGCCCAGGTTTAAGCTTAGGTTTGAAATTGGATCTAGGTGCGTTCGATATGCTCTCATACAAGAGCCCAGATTGAGAATAAATCAAATCCAATTCTTGAGCTCTAAAGATAGCTTGCTCCTCGTTTTTCACTCTGGATGTGGAAGCATCCTTCACTATGTAAGGAAATAAATACTTGAGGAACCATTCCAAAAGGAACTCTGGTGGTATAAAGGCCTTAATCAATCTCTTCCATCTACGCCACTCTTGAATGTGATCAGATATATGCGTGGCTTTGTCCTGCCGAAATTTTGACAAGAGTTATGTAGTGGCGTCGTAACACATGGGTATCTGAAAGTGATTGAGGAAGGTCATAGCTAGGTTATTATACGATGTATAAGTCCCCCCAGACAGCTCTATGTACCACTTCACCACAGCCCCCGTAAGGGTGCGTTGAAATAGTCTTAAACGAACTGAATCATGATTCAAGGAATTAGAAGAGCACCAAAGGTGGAATGTCGTGACATGCTCACCAGGGTCTTCACCACTCTTACCCTCAAAATTTGGAATGTCTGAAGGAAGCTTGGCGAGAACAAATGGCCATGTCGGGTCATGAGCAACCATATCATTTATCAATCTCGAAAATTCAGGTAGGTTTAGCATTGCAAGTAAAGGGAGACTAGGTTTAGGCATTTGGTTCCAAGCTCCCTGATAAGGTTGGTTCACATAGGGTTGATTATTATAGACACCATGGCCTTGGCTAGTGGGATAGTATCATCCTCCCATTTGACCCATGTAGGGTTGCATGTTTTAATTTGGAGTACCTTGAGGTTGAGGTGCTACGAATCCATAATTAGGAGACTAATAAGTGAGTTGTTACCCGGACCCATAAGGTGTATAAGTTTGTCCATAAGATGTTCCATAGGATGGTCAATAAGACTGTCCATATGACTATCCGTAAGGTGACCTATAAGACTGTCCATAAGACGTTCCATACCCAGCTGACACATGAGGAGGCACATATCCTTGTGACACTACGGTGTGACTAGACACTGGATGAACATGGCTAATGGTAGAACTCTAGCCCGAAGGACCACTAGAGTTAGGAGGAGGATGTGTCATCAAAAAATCATTTGAAGGAACTGGTGTTGAATATGATGGAATATGGGAGGGGATGTAACTCATGCCCCCAATATTCACATGTCTAGGATCAAACCCTCGAACGAGAATGGCAGTGTTAGGCCTAGGATGCATGTGTGAGGAAGCCTCCACCGCAAGGATGGAAGGTGTAATATGACTAGTGCTACCAAACCTCTCTGCATGGAAAGGAATGGAAATACCCCCAGGCGCAATTCCAGGGTCAACACTCGATCCGACATGGGCCATACCATTTTTTCTAGTGCTAGTGGGTGCATGGTGAGTCTCATGGTTCAGACTACGTGACCAATATTGATTATGTGCATGCATGTAGCCCAGAAATTGTGAAGGATCATCATGAGATGTCCCAACTATAGAATGGCCAGATCCCAACAGAGTCCCATATGTGCTTGAAGGTTCATCCTCTCATACGGGTTGAGGAAGATCAAGGATCTTCGATATCTCAAGCTCATGACCACTCATGGTGTGTGAATCAAAGTGAGAGTTAGTATGCCTGGATTGTCTGGTTCTCTCTCCCAAAGGAGGAGGATACGTAGAAGGCACAAGTCTTGCTAAACGATGAAGTGTTGCACTCGGATCCATAATGACTCAACAAAAAGAAAACACTCAATCTAACTACGCAACCCTAAGCAAGCTAGCACACACAAAGCACGCTCCTAAAAAATCTACAGCCAAAAAGAAGCAAACCAAGGGGAGGATATGTGAGCTCCCGAATGCCACAGGTATGCCTCGCCTAGGAGAGGCTTGAGACTCCCATACACTACAAGAGGAGGTCTGTAACCAATTATAGTGTCCCTCAGCTTCAACGCATAAAGTGATTGTGCTATCTGACCCCTACCTGGCCAGGACACCTACAGAATAACCTCTGCAAGTACCCCCTGCGATACCTAGGTAAGGCAACTAAGGTCACCTCAATATAATCAATGCTCAGGCGGACAGTCGTAGGTGGGATCGACCGTATGGGCAGGGTATCAAATACCAAAGCCTGAAAGAACAACTGGTACCCCAAGGGTGCACCAATCAATACCTCAAAGGCCCACAGATACGAATACAATCCTAGAAATATCTCTGGCGCTCACAAAAGTGACCAAGGGATATCCCAACAACAATTGCTCACACTGCCTTGTGCTTGAATCCTATGTAAGAGGAGATTCTTGAGAAACACTAATTATACCAAGTATTTCTCACTCTCTCTTGGACAGACACCTAACTATTCGTGTTTAGTAGTCTTGGAGAATTGACTCACAATGAACTATTCCAAGGCTCTAAAACCTAATCTTGTTTGTGAACCTTATAAAAGAAAAATGTGTAGTTCATTTTAATTAAGCGTTGATTTTAATGGTTGTTATTACTCAAAATGAAATGGTCGTGCAACTAGTGATATGAAGACTCAGCAGTGAAATAAAAGTGCACACCTAACAAACCATGCCAAGTGCAAATCTTTGTCGAATGAAAAACTGGGTATGCCACTGAATGAGATGCAAATTTCTTTCTTCAAATGAGAGTGCAATCATTCCTAAATGAACACCTGACTATAACTCAGTAAGCAAAACCTAATGCAAGTACCATGCGAAATGCAAAAATGCAAGGATGCATAATGATGCAAAAGCAAAATATTTTTGTATTTTTTAAAAATAAATGAGATATAAACAACACTAACAGACTCTACAATCCTCAGACCCTGCCACCACTCACAAACAGCAACCAAGCAAGGCACCAATACAAAAGAGACATAATGCACTAATCCCAAAACAAAAAAAATAAATGAATGACAAGAACAAAAGCTAATTAAAAACAAATCAAAAGGGGTCTCTGGTCAGAAACAGAGGTTGTATACAGACACCAACATCACCCAAGAAGACTCAGCAATCATCAAAACTCACCTAGCAACACACAATCCTCCATAAAAATCTCAAAATCAATGCATATGCGACTGTATGCAATAAACCTGTGTACATACGCGGGAATTCTAGGAAAAACCACGTGTATATGTGACAGTAATACAAATACTCGCGTATAGGAAGAAAAAGGAAGAAAAATAGGGAAAACAGATAAGCCAAGACCAAATTAATCCTGCAGGACACTATTGAGAAAACATACCTCTAGACTCGACACGGAAACAGAGAAATAAAGAGCAATTCAAACCCATTGAATACCCAATCCCCAAAGAAAAATAACTAGGAACCTCCCCAGCGGAGTTCCCAATTCTGTTACGGAGAGAAACTTCCTATGGCTTGGGGGTACCACAACAGACAGTATGACACCATAAATCAATCTTTCCCAATATGCAAGAAAAGTAAGCAAATCTAACACTAAGAGATATCGAATCGTACCTTATTCCGGACGGTTGAAGTAAATCCCCGTTGAGATTTTCCAATGCAATTGCGATTATAATTTTCTCTCAACAACAACAAACCAAGCAAGCATGATATATATAAATGTGTTATAGCTATTCTAGCATATATAATCAATCATGTATAAGCAATCAAATACATCCATGGATTCAATATTCATATTCAAAATGCACATGAACTGGACAAAAAAAGATATTTCTATTAATAAATCATAGATACAATAGTGACAAACTCTGTCGGCACTTCTGTGAATCGGAGAAACCAAGTCCTCCACCTGGGCTTCCACAACTTCAATCCTCCATCTCTCGATAGCAATCTCACAAAGCAAAGGCAAGCTTGGGAATAACACTATGTGCTCCAAGGGACAAAGGGATGTAGACTCAAGTATAAGCAAAGTTGAGGCAAGAATGGACTAGATTTTCCTTGCTCTTAAATTTCTCCTCTTTCAATGTATCCAAGGGGTTCCTTATATAGCACTCCAAAGAGGTAATGGAGGGTTGAATCCGAGCATTCTCAAGGAATTTGGAAGGCCAAAAGTCAAGTTATTTGAACTCATATGAGGAAAACTCCAAAAATATTCGGACTTATGCACACATCCCGATGTACGCGGGTTTGAGGTCAAAAGTCACGTGTACATGCGAGTATAGCTTTAAAAGTCGCGTACAAGCATAAACAAGTGTTTTTTAGGGATGAACTTGGAACATCAAAGTATAATATAAGTCCATGGGGTCTAAGGAGTCTGAAAAGGGACAGGGAAGGCCTTAAATGTGTGATCTACCCGGTGTGGTAAAATCATCTATAACATAGGGAAATATGGCCAACATATCACCCATTATTCAAGTGGAAATTAGGGAAACTTTTAAGGATCCATACTTATTTAAAAGTGTAAATGTCAACTATGAAATATTTGGTGATATTTTTATAAAAATATTTCAATTTATAAGGATTTTATATAATTTATATACAATCTTCCAATTTTTAGACTGAAAAAATTTCACCCCATTAAAATTAGGTGAAATGGGGCTTCAAAAAATTCAAAATGGCAAATCTTTGCTTTTGAAAAAAAACATGGAAAAATAATCCATGGGTTAAATTTCGCCATTAAAATTTTCCTTGGCACTGGAAATTTTGGTTAAACATGGTTTCACCGAAAAAAATTTACTAAGCGCTTCCCATAGATCTAAATATGTCGCATCCTATAAATCTCTCTTTCAATAAGTTTATAACATTTTTGGTTTTTGTTACATCAAAATATCAAGACTTAACCAAGCCCTCGATGAAAATTACACTAACACATGACCTAGAGTTGATCCTATGCACCAAAATCAATGTCCTAATCACCCTCCTAAAGCTTCAACCATTAGAGTCAAAATCAAGAAAATTTGAAACACGAGATTCATCTACCTCATTGCTTATACCCTGTGGTTATCCAATTCAATACTTGTAGATAAGAGCAAGTAACCATTCAAGTATGTACTAAATTTTTATATCGTAATAAATCTTGTCCCAAGAAAAACTACTTGAACACATTCATCGATTAAATTATTGATGCATGTGCAACCCATGAAGTCATATCCTTTATGTATGGCTTCTTGGTTTATAATCAAATCTAATTTATCCATGGGACTAGTATAAGACCGCCTTCATCACACCTTGGGGAACCTTTTCCTATAAATTCATGCCCTTAAGACTCAAAAATCTTGAAGTCGCTTTCCAACGCATCATGTCATATTGATTTCATGACAAAATTGACATTATCCTTGAATGTTTTGACAACCTCGCTGCTTTTTTGAAGAAATGTCAGTAGCACCTAGAGCACCTCCGTAAAGTATTTCTTGGGTGTTGTACATATAGAATTCACCCAAAACCTACTAGTTTCTTTCTATGATATATCATTTCCAAACAAGGAACCATTGTATCTCATTTTAAGGTTCAAGCCATCATTAAACCACCCCACCTAAAAATTTGCACCAATTTCAATGCCTTCATTCATATACCCAAAATTCTAAATAGTTTCATAGATGATACTACAAATAAGATTCTAGACTAACATATCATTCATCAATAATAAGAAATAAAATCATACATGTATGTAACTATAATCATCAACATGTACACATGTACATAAAACATGGCATAACATATATAACATTTCATCATATATAATACTCATGTTTATAAAAT
>LPNX010306330.1:286938-338258 GCA_001517045.1 Pseudotsuga menziesii
GGGAAATTTCACTAACTTCTTAGTCATCATCATTGATGTCATCACCCATAGTTTTGTCCTCATTTTAACTATCAGGATCGGAAATATAGGGTAGATCCGCTCTTATCATGTCTTGAATGGATGTGGCATATATAGTGATCGTACACATAACGGATCTCCACTCTGCTATATCCCGAAAGCATATGGCAACCAAATCCTTGTCTAGATACTTCCAACCAACATTAGTCATGCCAACCAATATTTGGTCAATATACCAATAGACAATTTCTATGACTACATATACTCCCCATTGATGCATCTAAACTAAGGAGGAAATATCCACCTCCTAGAATCATCATCATCACCTCTGGTGTCCCACAAAGGGTACTAGTCCCACATATTCTCACATATAAGAGGATATTGATTAGTAACATATATCATATAAGAAATCTAGATAACATATATTCTAGTATGTAAATTACAACTTAAAAAATTAACCAATTCATACTTACCCTCATATCTCCAAGCCTAGCCTAGTGGTCATTGGAGCTCTAGGTCTCCCATGTAATCCAAACAAGCATATGGATAATTTTCAATCACAATGACAAGTTAGTGCCACTAGGGAAAAAATTCCTAACAAAATACATTGCACACATCATTGCCTCCTCCCCTCGGCATGATCAAGTCCCCACATAGTCTATTTGAGGCTCCATCGTTCCTACATTGCTGACAACATGGTGGTGTTGTAGTGTTGAAACCTCCTACACTAGGTTGTAAGGTTAGTTATCACCTCACTATCGTCAAGAACATCTAGGCCCAATCGAAGTAAGTGCCTACGAAAACCTGTTAGATGATCATCATCTAATTTCCCATAAACCTATGGGGCCCACCTAAACCCGTCACTCAAATTAGTCCTATCACCAATGCACAAGTCTTTAAGTGCTTTATGTCCTCCATGCAAATAGCAGAAGTGTGTAGCATAGCACCACCAATACAGTGGACTCTTAGAAAGAACTCTATTGGCATTTATTGTTGTTGGACTAGTTTCACTTCACCTACCACTTGATACATGGATAGTCTAGTGATTAAGTACACAAACAATGGTGAGATCTATCCACTTTCCTTGCATAATGAACGTTCTCACATCTGCATCCCAGTACTAGATTAAAGAAGACCACTCACATCAGTGGATTCTCAAGGAACTTGATCAGTCCATATTGTGTGAGTGTCCCTTATACAACCAGATCTCTCCTTAAAGGGTCAATAGGTCTTGTTCTCATAGTTTAACCTTCATGGATCCATTTTCTCCAAAATAAGGAACTCATCAATGCATGTTTTTTCATTAAAAATTGTGAAATCACATCGCAATATTTGAAGGAAAAGGCATGATGGAAATGTAATTCACAATTTTTCCCATCACATGTGTGACATCAAATCATGATTTTTTCCTCAACCTATGCAAGCATGTTGCACTTGTTGGCGATTTTTCACAAGCGTGTCGCAAAAACTACCCAAAACTGCAATGGTTGGTATATTTCTTCTAGGATCTCCTACGAGCCCAGGAAGCCCTATATTACAAAATGAGATGGACAAAAATAAAGAGAATTGAGAGACCACTAATGTATAACTCATAAAATTGTAAAATAATGGTTGGAATGGAATATATGAGCATTTGAAATCTTGGGTTCTACGATCTCCTCAAACAGTGAATAGTAACGATAATTCTTGATTTCATAGGACGCCCTTACCTATAGGATTTCTTCATTTTTTATTTTGTCCATATAGCCTCATACAACCTTCATTTCACATGTCATTTATACCATTGGATTCCTTATTCTATTATCTTCCAAGCCGTGTCATCATTTTCTTATGATTAAGAATTTTTTCTAGAATCCCTTGTTTTCTTATTATTACTCATATGTATGCAATTTGTGCCTCATTTCAATATAATATACACTATTGATTTTAATTTCAAATACACTTTTACACTTTAGTGTTGTTTCCATGTGTGCAAAACCATGTTTATGTGGAATCACAATGTTTCTTCACACACGACCATCCATAAAAGTCTAATAATCTATACTAGCATATAGGTAATTTCCCTCCATAAACATCTCTATGCATTGAAATTATTTGTGAACATCATTTATGCCCATAGGACCCCCCCCCCCCCCCAACCCTGATATTTAGACAATTGGCCTAGCCCAGTCACCCTTGCATTCACCCTTGCCTTATGTAAATCCTTCCCTCCACGGGTTACCACTTATTAGTACCCCATGTGAATTTTAGTACCTATTTTAGTATCCCCCCATAGGGATGGGAGCCCATGTAGTCTATGACACTTAATTTATCTTGATATGAATCTCTACTTCACTCAATATCATATCCCCAAACTCTCACAGCATGGCATTGTTTGTTTTGTTTTACATATCAAATCCTACCACTTCATTCATATTGTAAAAGTTGCATCATATTTATACCATTTATCTACCCCTAGGAAGATTACCATCAGTTTCCTACCCCTCTTCTCTTCCATTCTCTATCACATGCATAGTTAATCCATTCTTTCACCTTTTGGGCACTTATCTCCTTGATCATCTTGTTTCTCTAATATTTTTATTTGAAAAATCATTCCAAATTGATTCATAGCACAACTGCAAAACATACATGATCTCTTATAGAAGCATCATTAGTCACCTATGTTCAAAGAATTCTTCTATGAGTCACCCATGGAACCATTTTGATCTCAACCTCCACATATCCATTTAACCTCAATTACCCTCATATCCATTTTAATGTTTCATGGTTGTCCCAAGTTTAATAAGTGGTATCGAATCTAGGTTCAGGCCTGGACTCTCTAGAAAGAGTGGCTTGTGGTCCCGGGAGCCATGGAAAATACTTGTACATGTGAAAATATGGCATTGGAATGATGAGATGTGAATGATAAGGAGAGACCCAGTGTCAGTGTAAAAGATGCATTCTTCGTGAGCATGCCAAGTGGGAAATCCTACTTCGCATGAAGAAGAAAGGATGAAGTGTCCACCTATGATAGCACAATTTGGCTTGGACTACCTCATGGGAATGGCCAATATCCATTAGGACCATGAGATGTTCATATATGCTAGTATATTTGCATCTTGGTTTCCTTAAGTGTTGATGCATAGAAAAAACACAATCGACTCAGAGTATGAACCAAGGGAGGAGAAGAATAACAATACATGTTGTGGGAATACAATGAGGAAGAAGAAAAATAGAACATGTGTAGGTCAGTGCCATGAATTCCTTGATTAGTGGATCAAGTCCAAGTGATGAAGCATGAAGGATACGTAGAACTCACTGGTGGATCCACTATATAAGTAAAAAAAGGAATCAAACATAATGCATATGGCCTCTTCAAATATTCTATATGGGGGTGGTTCTTTCATAGGTAGTGTTTCTGACTACGTTGATAAGGAGAAAAAAATATTCAGGAAGAGGGAGAGAAAATCATAAGAGAAATGGTGATTGGATAATGAGAACGTGTGTAAGTCAGGTCATGGAAGGGTTTGCACAAGCTGGTGGAAACTACATATGATTTTTAGAAGCACACATGGAGATGAGATGATGATTTTAGTAAGTGGTATGCTTGGTTTGGAAGGATGTATTCTAGTCATGAGGGCATGGAGAGATTCGGGATCATGGTTTCAGTGGGAGTCTTATGACAAGATTTAGTTGGTTATGAAAAACTATTGTAGATGGTGACCATGAGGCCATGGGAGGATCCTAAGAATGCGTTGGAGTTTTGGGAAGATGCGGTTGAAATTATTTATCCCCCATATTTATCATAGTTCTTGGATAGATCTGGACACTTCTAGAGGGAGCTTTGGAAGTGACGATCTTATGGTAGTGAGGACGAAGTTTATTGTGCCATGGAGGCATGATGTAGATTTTTCAGTGAGAAACATATTATCTTCCTTTATGGGAGATGCAAATCATGGACCCATATGTATGTTCCTTAGTCTGAAGTTGGAGAAGTGCCTGTGATTTGGAAGCAGTCTATTAGTGGAGAGTACATTGATCAGTTTCCCTAAGCTTATGGAGGTTGTGGTGTAGAGATTTTGTAGGTTGTAGTGTTGCAATTTGAAGTTGGCATGGGATGATCTGAAGTGTCCATACAGACTTAGGTGAGGAAGATGATATTTGGTATTGAATATCAATCGTTAGATGTGATTTTAGCAAAAATATTGAGCCTACACCTAGATTTGGATGTAATTTCAACTCACTTGGTGGAGAATGATCTAATTGGTTTATCCCACCTGGTATTCAGACACATTCTATTGTATTGGTATACTTAGTCTTCTTTATTCTTGAGTTGTGGATGTCATCTCTGAGGTTTTATTCAATACGTACATTGGCTTGGTTATGTTGTTTGTTTCATTATGATGTCTTGATTTGTGAAGGTCAATTCTGAGGACAAGTTATGAGGATTATGGGGCATGGTTTTGGTTACAGGATTATTCCCTAGATGTGTTGCTATTGAGTATGATCTTCCTGGTTTGGATAGATTTACATCTTGGTTGTTAGATGTTGGGATGTTTTCTGTTTGGAGGAGACTCACTCAGTCATTTTTGAGATAGATGAATTATCCACGTCCTTTATGTAAGTTTTGATTGATATTTTTCTATGATTGCTTAAGTAGTGGGAGTCCTAAGAAGGTACATGTGATTTCACTATAGTGGGAGAGTATTGCATGATAGAATATGTACATTGATTTATGTATGTTGGTTGAGATAGAGGGTTGTTGATTCTATCTTTGAAGATTATGTTGACTTTTGGTTGATTGTAGCATAAGCATTGTTAATCATGTGATATGGATCAATTCGGAATGTTGCAATTACTAGGGAAATTGTGTGAGAAAAAAGAAGTTCATATGATGGTGTTAGTTGTGCGGATCACCCCTAGGATGTTTGAGTCTATTTTTTACCTAATTCAATGTATACAACAAAAGGTATATTGTTGGGAAATATTTTGTACATCTTGCATTAATTATGGAGTGGTTAGTTGTGTATTGCACACCACACTAGGTTCATCATTTATTGTATGCACTTGATCTCCTTGGTAGTTGTATCAGGACATAGATTTGGGTCATGGGTTTAGACTCATAGTATGAGCATGTAGTTTTTTGGACTCGTGGTTTCTTGAGTAAGAATGTGTTATAAAAGTGAACACAAGATAAGAACTAGAAGAGAAATTTTTGGAGAACAACATAGCCAGAGTATTTCTAGTGCATAGCAAAAGCAAGGGCATTACAGGTGTTGCACATGTGAGGCAAACATGTCATTGGATGTGTGGATTCCCATAACTAGGTCACAGAGAAGGTGCAATGGTGTCATAATGGAGTGTCAGTGTTATTGATATTCCACATGAAGGAGATCGTAATCTCCCTAAACACCATCTTTCTACAGGGATGCAATGGATTAAACAATATAAGAGAGAGATCGTAATCGCCCTAAACATCACTCATAATGTGCTTTCCATGATTTTCTCATGTCTTTTATTTGAGAATTCTATAACATACGAATTTTTCACTTTATTACTCAGGGACACTTACCCACTTAAAGGTATTGCATTGCAAGTTGATTATTTGTTGTATATGTACATGAACCGCCTAATGATGTATTGGTTACCTCTTGTCCTTCATATAAAATATCTTCTATGTTGGATTACTTTCCCCTGATTCAACCTATATTTTGTTACAATTGTATCCTCCTTTGGATGTCCAGCACTTGGGTATGGGTGCCCTATTTCCTCTTTCTTGTCTTTGGAATTTGGCCACATGTTTGACTTGTTTTGACCCTTTGTTGCACTTAATTGGTGCACTTTCCCATTGTTTGGAATCGTCATTGAACTCCAAGCCCTTGATCTAGCTAATAGTTGATTAGGATACTTAACTTTGGGTCCCTAACAACCAAAATATATTTTATCACTTAATTTGGGTCTCCTACATCAAACCTTCCTTGACCATTCTTTATTTCTTGGAATCAAGTGAATGATGATTTTCCTAGGTTGTATTGTGTTTGTGTATCATGGTCTATGGACTAGATCATATTGTTTGAGGAAAATACTTGTGGTATGAGCCATAGAACCCAAACTAGTTATTCAAAACCCATTCTACACTTCCTCCATATGAAATGGTTTTCCCAACAACTAGGCCAACATTCATTTAGGCATTGAGGTTGTTTCCTTTCAAAGTTTATAATACTTCGCCCAATTTTCTGAGTACATTTCAAATAATTTTTCCTACTTGCATTACCTTGCAAGGGAACTTTCATACCAGTATGAAATCTTGATGCATCTCTTCTTCTCCTCCACCCTCTTGTGTCATAACCCCGAATTTTCACAAAAATTTAAAATTTTTAATGTAACATAAAATGTCTAAAGTCATAGTTTAATAACTACTAGAGGCTAGCGGAAAAATGAAACAATTAGCAATATGTAGTGATTAACTTCAAACACATACAAACTAATACCATTTTAATTTTGATATGTTATGTATATGACCAGCATTCTGTTGCTTCTAGCTGTACTGATGATTTGCTTTTGTCAAGTAGGTGAGAAGCTATGTTCTAATATGGGCTTACTTAGCAATTGCTAACTCAGCTGGATTTCTGGTTCTTACAGGTTCAGCAGGTAAATTTTTGAACAAGTAGGAGTATGTTTTTGCATTAAAACAAGAAATACTTATTTAGCATAATAAAAATGCTAGAGCATAATTTGATTAATAGAAAGCAAGGCTACACTGAGGTAAACTACTTCCTTTGTTGTTTTTGAATCTATGACAGTATTTTAAGTTAGTCATAAAGACCAATATCCTTAATATACTAGTGCTTTTTACCAGCATGAATTCTATTTAAGTTTTCTTTCAGATGTTATAAGCCTAGTTACTCACAAGTTCTACTGATGAGCATAGGGCTCATGATTTAACATAGAAACACTTTTATTGATGCATGAATTTACTATTAATGCTATGTCTAATGTGCAAAGTGTTGCTTATAAACATGAGTATAATTCTAAGACCTTCAAATAAAAAGTTTACAATTGATTTCAAAGGTTTACTTTTAAATCAGCTCTAGTAGTGAAGAGTATCATCGTGTTTATTTATATACAATTCTAAAAGTCTACTTTCACTACTAGCCATTAAGCTATAATTTTGATTTTCTAAGTTCCACCATGTCACATGTATTATTGAATAATAATACATTATCATATCGCTTAATAATATTATTGAGTGATTTTACTTTTAACCCTAGGTAGTCTTACTACCTTGCAACTACCAAGATGTAGTTTAAAATTTGGTTTGATTTAGTAAGAGTTTGGTTCTTTATAGAAACCAAGAGAACACTAACTTCAAAGAAGTCTTCACACCAAAACATTGTAGACTTTATGCAAATGAAAGAATCATTCTAGGGTGGAATTACTACCTAACATTTACCTACATACAGTTGATTTATAAACAAATTACTTTACCAACTTGTGTATACATAACACTAGTCTTAAAACATGGCATTATTTATTAAAAATAAGGTTTGTATGATTAGCCATTAGTAGTGCTATCAATTCATGGTCAAAGGCATAAACTCCACTATTGGTTTTCGTATAAATGTTTTTACAAGTGATTGATTTTATTGTTTATCAATGCAATGATACGAATTGACTTTATATCCAACATTATCATCGTGGTATGATACAAATCATTGACAATAATATTGTTTCACCGGACAGTGTAGAAGAACTATAAGGATCGACCCACTGCTGATTAAAAATCTTGATGAGCACATGGATGAGTCTCCACCATGCATTGGTCGATTTAAAAGCTCACCAATAAACCTTAACTTCTTCATTCTCCTTCGAGGGTTTGGCTCTGCGCTGTTTGGGTTTCTTTGCGGCTATGAGAGGCTCGCTAGTTCATATTTGACAGCTCCATTTAGAGTGTAGTATATTGCTGTAACGTTTGTGCAAAAGTTGAGGGATACACAGTTTGTATCTTGGTTCCTTTCTGAAAGTAATGTGACATCGTGAGAGTGGTTTTTACCCTGTCAATAGTTTAGAGTTTTGGCCATAGCGTTCCTTTGCCTTTACTTGTAACTTGCTCCATCATTGGTGAAAGTCCGGAATATGAACCTCACTGCCTCTATCACAGGTTAGCATGAGGGTTTCGTTTTCATCAAGGTGATGTTCCTTGTGCTGGTTAAGTCTCCTCCTCAACTCCAGACTCCTTATTCGCAAGTAAAGTCTTACCATGCTTTCATCTCTTCTCTAAGTATTTATTCAGTTTTTAAAACATGGATATAACTTCTAATTTTCACATTGGTCTTGTTTTTGCAAGTTACAGCTACGACTTCAAGTATGAAGGAAACTTCTCTCGAGTTGGTGAACTTCGTGGCCATAACCGGTAAGCCCCGATTTGTCGTGGCATCTCCCTGCTTGCAGAGAGGTTAATGGAAAGAAGTTACAGTTTGAAGGGAAGCATGGCTTCGGTTCCTCCAATGTTTAGATGCTTAGTTTTATGTTATTACTTAGTTTTGTTGTTAAAAACCCTCGCATGTTGCTGGGTAGCTCTGGATTATAAGCCATGACTTGTATGTAGTTTCGTTGTTTTGTAAAAGTGATTACAGCCTTACGGCTTGATAATATCATACTCTGATTTTTAAGATATGAGGGTTTTTCCTATACCCAAGGTTTTAAAATGACTCATGTTTCGATTCTCCAGTTTGTTCAAATCGATCTTTTAAACATTAAAACTGTAACATAGGTTTTTCTTCTTCCACTGTTAGTGAAGTAATTTACTGTTAAGGATATCTTTTATAAGTAAATAGTGTTAATATGAAGACTATGAACAGTCGTAATGTGAATTTATAAATTTATATTATCAGTCCAGTGTTTAATAGTTAGGGTTTAATGGAAATGAAAACCTTGTGTAAAATGTATTCTTAAATAATTTATTATTTGGGCACTATTTTCTTGTTGCCTCTGTTTCACTATTACAGGTATAATGTTGTTCATTATCTTATTAATGAATTATTTAAATTAAAAATGTTTATAAATATATCTTAAAGTTTTAAAGATAAGACTGTAATCAGTCTAATGCACAATTTATAGTCTTCATGTTAAATTACTTACACAGTTATCAATGTAAATGGTTAAAAACTTATATAAATTATTTTATAAATGGATAAATGAATTGTTAGGGTTTTGACCCTCAGGTTTTTCTTGCACAAGTTATAAGCCTGTTTGTTAAATATAAAATAGTTTCTAAATATGTAATTCATCGTTTTATATTATATAATGTTTATATTTACATTTGTTTTTATTTACTATTCTGTAACCTAGAATTTATTCAGAGCTCTGTAAAAAAAATAAAAAGTTAACTCTGTTTATTTTCATAAAATAAAGGGTTTATAATCATAACCCTAATCTGGTTTTTATTGAGTAATAGTTTAAGATTTAGTAAATAGTTTAAAAGATATACTGTGTGGTTAATAACTTGTTTATATACTTAGCTGTTATTTTCTATAAACTTTTATTTGTATCAGTATATTATTACTGTAACTCTAGTGTAGTTTACTATTTCCTACATTTCTATTTAGTTACACTAAGTCAAAACAGTAAACATATATAAACAATAACGTTGTTTTTCATTATATTTTAAACATTGAAATAAATTTACTCTAATATCTACAGATACAAAATCCTATCTACTATTTTCAATCACTCAAAAATTATTTCATCTACTTAAAACATTCTAACTGTGCTAGAGTACGACATGGTTTCCAGGTGTGGAAAAACACAGTGTAGAAATTTATTTTCATTCTATTTCCCTATTCTTTATACCAATTTCATTTCTATAACAATCTAATAAGAATACTAAATCTAGCATTTCACAAACTCTGAACTTTTAACATTCACATAGCAGTTAAACTAATATTTATTTAACTAAAACTGTAAAACAACATAACATAGAACCTGTTGAGGACAAGACGACAACAGCTTTAGGAGGTCGTTCCTCCCTACCAAACTACTGGAGAGCGCTCAAACAACGCTTCCTCGGGACCCCCGAGTCTGTTCCTGGCCTTCTTGGCTAAGAACTAGTGGAGATACAAACAGTGAACCCTTTGTCAACTGACTAGTTCAATACCTCAATAAAACACTCTGCTCTCAGCAGTATGATCTTCAGCTTAAAAGCTACAACTAGATCAATCAGCAGTTATCCCCTCAAACACTTTCCAGATTTTCCTTCCATTGAATTTCTTTGAAGTACATTCATTCACCCAAAATGATCACTTCTCTAGAATGAGCAACCTCAGCTCTCTTCAATGGGAAATTTTATAAAGATTACCTAGATCTTTTGGGTCAGTTTTCATTAACTGGGCCACCTGCTATGATTCCACTTTCTTGGGGAATCATGACCACAAATGTAGGGAGGTTGACACCTAGAACAGTTGGAAGTGGTTTGAGGATGCTGCCACATGTCAATTTGCTCTCCACCCAGTCTCCTCCACCAATTTGACCAGTAAACACTCTTTTAACAGCTCTCCTCAGTTGTTGTCTCCTCCTTTATTTATTTATAAATAAAATATTCAGAATTTACATTAAATATCCTTAACCCCACTGGGTCATCAATTACAACTTAGCATAAAATTTAACATATTGTTCCTCAAATAAGATAAAATTGTTTTTGCAAAATTGGGGCATGTGACATCTTGGGTTTCTTATTTTTATCAGATTCATCATCTTTACAATATATCTTGATTTTTATTTAGTTTCTTCTTTGAATTCTTGTTTTTTTTACCTAGAACATCTACAATGGCATTGTTCCCTCTCGCACCTTGGATGAATCAACTCTCCTATATAAAAGGAGATTCTAGCACAACTAAGGAAAGAGAGTTATCACCTTATGAAGTGAAGCAACACTTCATTATTTCATTATTTTATGGTATATCTATGGCGTTTTCTTGAATTGTATCAGAGATCGGGATCAATTTTATTTTACAAGAAGGTGTAGCAATGTGTGTCAGTTCATTCAAATGCAACAACACTTTCTTGGAGGCATGGCACATCACCCATTTTTAGGCCAAGTAAATTTAATACCTACAACATTGTTTTTCTAGGTGAGTTCCTACATTTTCTATTCTTTTTTATCTTCATCAATTAGGTTAATTAGCTCACCAAAGGAGACGGGTAAATTAACCTTGGTTATTTCTCTTTCATTTATTTATTTATTTATTTTTCTTATTTTTTGTTGAACTTGAATCGATATATATCCCTAGATAACATAAACCCTAATTAAATATTGGCCTTCACTCCTCTTTTATTTCTCTCTTACCCTACCAGGGTTTCTCATCCATAAAAGTGAAAGTAACTGGAAAATCCACTACATCCATCTTCCTTATGGTAGTATGGTGCCTCACTCCAAAAATCACACTACATTATAGCAAGTCCACTACGTATTTCCCATTAACCCTTCACTCTCTTGAATGAAGGGTTTTCCTTGTCTTAACACCCTCCTCCCACCATTAGGAAATGTTGTTTCATTTTTTCTCTAGAAAAGGGAAGATTTCCTTTCTTCATCTCTAGCCTTCTACCTGATTACTCCCAACAATAATCCCCTCTCTTCGTTTCTACATATCTATGAAGGAAGTCATGCAAGTCCACCTCCTCATTGACATGATATCCCTCCCCTTCCCCATCATTCATCACACCTTCAAGGTGAAGAACTAGAGTACTCTCAAATATTTACTTTTATTGAGGCCCTCACATTCAACTTCCTAACCTTATTGCATGACTTGAGATACATCCCTATTTGAGTAAGAGGGCATCCCCTCCTCTCAAAGCGATGGTTATTACCCTTCATCAGAGCCTCCACCTCTCTCTTTAACAGATCCTTCCTACTCTTAAATGGATAATCTACACACTATTCATGGACCATCTAAATATTGGGTACCTCCTTCAACCATCCCATCATATTTCACATCCATGATTCTTTTTACTTCTACAATGGTTCCTCCAACTTTACCTCAAACGTGTATCCCTAATATCCAAATAGGCCAAGCTCTCATACAAAATCAAAAAAAAAAAAAATACTTGTCGAAACTTGAACTAAATAAACATTAACGTCCCACCCCAAAAATTTCATTCTCCTTTAGGTTTCCCTTATCATCCAAGTTTTCATACAATAGAAGTATTGGATGTAAACAATGTTCATATTGACTTCTTAATAGGGATTCTTAGTTCTCATCACATGATTGGGATCCTTAGTATGAATGTGTATGACATTATTATTTGTGATGTATGCACATAAGAGATTACTATTGTGATTTATTGTGGTGATACCTCTTGGTTTCCTATTCTCATATATATTTAAAATCTTCTCTCCAACTAGATCAATTGTTATCTTTAGTTGATATTTCTTAAGATATTGTTGAAGAATTCTATTCTAATTTGTTGAGGTTGTTCTCCTGATAAAGTTATAAAAGGTTGTGTTTGGTTTAATATACACCTCAATATTATCCCAATAAAGAAAACATACATCCCAACATTCTCCTAAACACCTAGACAATCAATTGTGCCAGCAATGGCACATCCTCAAATCATTAACTTTCAAGGAAGTTGGAACCCAAGTATGATCATGTTCCAGACCCCTTATTAGAACAATTATCAATATCATTATTCAAGCATGAGAAGTGGTGGTATGTCACCACCCCCTAACAACAACGTACCCCCTATCATGTTACCCTAGTCAAAACCTAGGTCCTAGCAGTGGAAGAAAGTGCACCTAATCTAGTCCTTCATTTTCCTAAATTCTCAAACAACAATTTTACGCTCAAATTAGTGTGACATGGATTCCTCCAAAACTATTCTAGTTACCTCAATTTTGTGGTGCTAACAAGAAGACCTTGAGAGTCACTTGAAATCATTTGTTATTGCTTGTGATAAGTTTATTTATGAAAAAATATCATCGTAAATATCTTTCCTTGATTGCTAGTTGCATCGCCTCCTTGGATGGTCTGTTTAGTTTTCCCATGTTAGGAAACTAATTCATCCAACACTTTAACATTCCTAAACTAAATTAATTTGGTATCCTTACCCTTGTTATCTTTAGAAAGAAGAATAGGAACCTAATTTGAATTGCATTCATTGATGGCGCAATGGTCTGCATAATTCTATAAGTAATCTACAAGAAGAAACATTTTACCACGTGTTTGCTAGTGCTCTAAATCGAGATAACAAAATCAATTTTTTTATCAAAGATCACCCATCAATTAAATATGCTAATGTATACTTCCCTTAGATAAAAATGAATTATTAAATTTTTTATTTGAGATAGTGGAGCTAAGACACTTAAGCCTCCATTCTCCAATATAAAGGAAACGAGAGATGTCATGACAGAATCCCCCTCCCCCCAAAGAAATCCAATATTTGGAACTAAAATAATATTTTACACCAAGAATAGTAGGAACTTAAGCCCTCTACCTCAAACCTTAGCATTTGGTCTAAATACCACAAGCATGACCCTCTAACAAGGATAATTTACAAAAAAAATAGCAATTCAATGAAAATGAAGGTCAAATTGATAAACTTGCATGTCCCAAAACTATCATCACGAAAGTATATGCCAAAATTAGTATCTAAAAAGACCTTGTGCATAATCATGACCCTCAAAATTATTCTAAGAATATGAAGAAGGCTTCCTATGAATGTGACTTTCATTCTTCTAATGAAAAAGAAGAAACCCCTTCTAATTCCCCCAAGAAGAAGGGGAAATATCCTATTAATCCCTCTTCTAACCAACTTACACGTAAATTTCCTGAAAGGATATGTATCATTAGAAGTGCCCCTGGTGAGAAAGGAACTACCTGATATTGGATCAAAGATATGATTGTCTCTCTTCCCAAAAGAGCACATCATTTATTTCAGTCTCTCCCTGACCTCAATGACATTGATACCATCCTTTGAGCATATGGGGTAGGTATATCCTAATAAACCTACTCAATAATCAGTGCTTATACCCATCAATGTTGAAGGTCCCCTACCTTATCATTGGATTTGAACCATATCATGGTATCAACAAGGTTCTCCCATTGAGTCATTTTCCCTCTCTTATTCCCACTACCCATTCCATGTCTTCATCTCCTTCCTCCTTTTCCATAGTCTAGAGATTTCCCTCTCACATCTCAAAGAAGTCCTACATGGATATTCATTAGGGTTGTCCTAACCGAAGGGATTTTATGATGGAGTACCTTTACTAATTACTTCTTGATCTTTCGTGAGCTCAAACCCCTTTTTTCTTTTGATCTTCCCCACATCCCTTCCATAGAGAAATGGAAGACCAATATGGTCATTTTGTTCTCCATTGAAATCCACTGCAATTAATTTGTCATCAAATAAATCATTGTCGATCTTGGATATGCATGTAATATCATAGCTTCTATTTATCATTCCCTCGATGTTGTTATGATACCCAATGACCTAGAAACTTTAATGTTTCAACAAATATGAGAATAAACCACTTGGACTTTTTAAGATTATTCTATCCCTTGGCCCCAAGACAATGAACACTCATATTTCAATTATTTTAGGAGTCTAAAGTACAACATCCTCCTTAGTCACCCTTAGTTGGATGTGAGGATGGTTTTTCCATGCACTTTCTTGGGTCGTCTCTTTTTCTTCCATGAAGGAAAAGGCTTATTTCATTTAATGTGATCTCACTCTTTCTCTCTCCTTCCTAACCCCACTCCTAAGTCTCACCCATTAACCTCTTATATGTAGTGTTTGGGATTCTTCAAGGCCTCCTCTAATTATTTAAATTTTTAGATCCAACTAAGTAGGTCAGACTCTTCTTATGGCCTTACTCTCCTTTTCTCCTAGACCATCATTCCATATAGCATGTCTAGGCACTCATCCTCTTGATCCTCGTTATCCTTTCCTTGCTAACCTTCACTAAATTGGGGAAATATCTCATCTTTCATGGCGTCTTATGTCCTTCTTTGCTCTCTTTTTTTCGTTCCTCTTTCCTTGGTCCTCTAAATGCTTGAGGCATGCTTCACATTTATTACTAGCCTTTCATATGTTGTTCAAAATATTTTATAGTTACACTAACCTTAAAAGATGTCCATAGCTTAATATGGTTCACCAAGTTGAATGAGGCTTCATCTAAGAATAAGAGCTTTGTGGGACCAACGTGGACCTTATGTTGTTAGTGTTGGTCACTTCTTACATTAAGATACTAGTAATTCCTTCTTTTCCCATCTCCTGTCTCTCACCTTTATCCTTGATAGGGATTCTTAGTGCTTAGATTATGATTGATATTCTTATTACTTAGTATGCGTGTATCACAGTATTAATCATGTTGGTGTACATATGATATTATTATTGTGGTTGGCTATAGCAATACTTCTTGGTATTCTATTCTCATGGCTAGTTGAGATCTTCTTTCCAACTAGATATATTATTGTATATAATTGTTATAATTTCTTAGGATCTTGTTGAGAATTTATCTCCTAGTTTGTTGAAGTTATTCTCTTGATGTAAAGCTATATAAGCTTTTGCTTGTTTTAATACAAATTTCAAAATCAGACATATATTGTATTTCATACTTATTTTGTATAAAACTTTTCTCATGGGTGGATTCATCCACATCATTCGTATTAGAGCAAGAAGGTCATAGGATTGTCAAAGCTTTTATCCCATGCCTATTGATGGTGAGAAAGGCTTAGTTTATTGTTATGGTTAATTGTAGCTCCTGCTAGCAATTCATTGAAACATATCCCACATCACTATGGCATGACACTAACTAACTAAGATTAGATTCAAGGAATCGGGAACATAGATTGTGAAATTCTTTTCAAAACTGAGTGTGTTGGTATTTTACTAAATTCAATGGACTAAATTATATTTATGTTTGAATGTAGTAGATTAACATAAGTAAAGTTTGTAATCTTGGCACCAAGACCTCCCTTCACTATCCAAAGACATGATATTGGTTTCTTTTGGTTTGGTTGTGCGAAATCCATACAATAAATACCCACTTTCCTCAAGAATAAGGAGTGCATTTGGCCACAGCTAGTGCTTATTGTGGATTCTATTCACATCCTTTAATATTGCCACAATTTTCTCTCAATTAGACCAATTTTTTATGCAGCTTGTTATTGAATATGATTCCTTATTAGGTGTGGTGTGTAGCTTTGTTTGTGGCATGAGGTCACATTATATGGAAACCCCACCGAAAGAAAGAGTGTAGACTGACAACAATGTGAATCTGCATTACCGACCATGAATCCAAGGCATCAAATGCAATTCAAGTCTCATAATGAGTTCATGCTCATTGGGTACTAAGTGGAGTACAAACAGTTGGAATGCTCCAGGGCATATAACTTGAATGTATTTTTATTTCCTAATGATGGGTGCTTCAACCCAAAACACGGTTATTTGAGTTCTTACTAAATTCTAAAGTTGTTATCATATGGTCAAGAATCCTCAAGATAACTGAACTAATTAGTCAATTGGGGCCAATATCATTCTCAATGCATATATTATCGACCTTAGTTGATTTCTTCAATTGTGACAATCTGTTTTTCATAAATATGCAGATTTGTACATCTTATGAGTGCACATTGTACTCAAAGAGGATCTCTCACTGTTGATCTATACAACCTGACAATGTTTATTATATGGTTGTATTAGGATTACAACCCTTGCTATCAATGTTCACATATGGTGGCCCTGGATTTGTGATATGACTCATCATTCTAGTGATTGCTTTTGTTGAGACTCTTAAGCTCTCTACTAATAACATGTGTGTTAGTAGTAGTACAATGGCCCTCCTTTGTACGCATGGAAGTATAAAATTTAAAGCAAATTTAGAACCTCTCTAAGGCTCTTGTGGGGCAAAGTTCGGTTTCCATAATTTGAATTGCATGTCTTTGTGAGGCCTTTGTCTCACCAAATTCATTAAGGATCCACCACTTCTTACTTTATTACGAAGCAAATTCAGTTCTCGCAACAAACTTGTTGGATTTATCAACACCATCTGCAACAACACTTTCTCTCTCTTGAAAGCATTGGAGGCCAATGCTTCAATTGTTTTGAGATAGGGATTCTTAGTGCTTAGCATATCATTGAGATTCTTAGTACTTAGTATGTATATGTATAACATTTTTATTTATGTTGTGTGCATATAAATATTATTATTTTGGTTTATTGTTGTGATACTTCTTGGTTCCTTATTTTCATGGCTAGTTGAGCTCTTCTCCCCAACAATATCTATTATTATATCTATTTTGTATTTATTATGAGTTGGTTGAGCATTTATCCTACTTTGTTGCGGTAGTCTTCTTGATGTAAACCTATATATACTTGTGTGTTTAGTTTAATACAAGATCAGTCAAATATTTTATTTCACGTTGTAGTGTGTAGAACTATGCTCATGAGTGGATTCATCCACATAAATCTTCCTCGCCTACCCTAACTCACTCAGTACAATGGATCCTCTCCTCTCGCCTTTCTCCATTCTCCTCTCGGTCTTTTCCCTCTTTGGTTGCCTCACTAGCGATTGTCTATTTTTAAGTCGTACTCTCCAGTAGGGCCCAACTTGAGATGGCTTCTCCCGATATGACACTAACATTGTACGCCTTTATCCTTGTCTCTTCCGTGGGATGGTTTTGGTTGTTGCATCCCATAGAGGACAGCTATGGGATCACTTCATCAAGAGGCTCTTAAACATCCCACTCTTGTTGCTTTCTTTCATTATCCAACTCTTCACTACCATTGTCACCACTTGCTTCTTGCCTCTTGCCTTCCCTAGTTCTACCCTTATGTTGTTGCATGTTTTTCTTCCTCGATGCTTCTACATTAGCAAGGTCACCTCCTCCTTTCTTCTCTCCTCACATTCACTCACTTCTTATCCTTCCCAAGGACGTTTGTTTCCTTTAATCCCACCTGCGGTAAGCCACCAACATTAGTATTGTAGGTATATATCTTGTTTTGGCACTAAGATTATATCACTCACATTTTTTGATGCCTCATCAAGCTCCCACGTCAACATCTCTTATGCTCTAGTAAATACAAGTATTTTATTTCTAACTCTCATCCCTTTCCTTTTCATGTTTTATTTATATTTATTTATTTACATCATCAACATCTAATGTGTTGATATCAGAAAGAACACCAATAGCTAGAGCACTATGTTGGGTTGACACTGACACTTAGAGACGAAAGCTAGGGGAGCAAATGGGATTAGATACCATAGTAGTCCTAACCGTAAACAATGGATACTAAGTGTTGTGCATATCGAAAAAGTGTAGTCCGAAAAAGTGTTGTAGCTAATGCATTAAGTATCCTGCCTGAAGAATACGTTCACAAGAATGAAACTCAAAGGAATTGATGGGGGGGCGCACTTACTAGCACGTGTTAACATTGCAAATTATCCATGTTTGCATTGTGATGGACATAGACATTAGAGATAACTTACTCATTGATTGTAGAATTTGTATTCATTATTATGTTAGGCACTTCCTGTAATGTCCCGGTTTTGACCCCGTTACATTAGATGTATATGATGTGTATATTGTAAATGATCATGGTGTGGAGTTAAAGGCCAAGGCCCCACCATTGATCGGTTATGCTATGTTTTGGGATTTAAATTTGTCAACGATGGTATATCGAGGCATGCGGCATATGTTTTGAGTTATCATCATGTAAATATGCATCTATAATTAAAATGAACACAACCAGCTACGGTCGCGGCAACTAAATCGAATGGGTCATGATTTTCACAAGGATAAGGATTGGGGGAAATTGTCAACTTTGGCCAATAAGGCAAATTACCCATGTGTCTTCTTTCCTTGTCTTACCCAACCACCTGCAATTAATAATTGCTGCTGTTAGTTGAGGTAGTTATTTATTTTGGGAGTGGGGTGGCAGGACTGTCAGTCCTTGCCTCCATGCACACTCCACCCACAACAGTTGACTTCAGAATGGAAGGAAAAACCTTCACGCACTCTTTCCCTCACGCATACATTCTCCTTCCTCTCCACGAGTGGCTGAGCACCCACGCAATGAAAATTCGCGTCCTCCTGGTAGTTGTTCACCTTCACCCACTTCCATTTGGCCGCTCACTGTCTTCACGCACAGGATTTTGCTGGATTTACCCACGCATCAGTTTTCTTCTGCGGATTTGTGGATAGTGTGGCTATATCCTTTACTCACGGGACGATTGTGGGTTCTGCATTGTTGCTCACGCTCACCCACAAGCTGGGAGACTGTAATTTCTTCCCCAGCTCGGTTTGTATATGTTTTCTTGGTGATTTCGTTGCCCAGGACGGGCCGTGTTTTCCCACGTTGTTGGTTGTGTTGGTTGTGGTCTTCCTTACATGCTGGGGACGTGACAAAACGATAGGGCCAATAATGACTCAGAAGTCATTTTCCTGTTTATGCTGTGACAGCTGACTTAATTGCTTGTGGGCAATGGTTGGTCTTCGGACTGTGAGAGGAGCAGGGATGTTGGCTTAGATTTGCTTGATAAACCTGGTGGCTGGAAACCACACAGACAGAGCTAGAGGGCTGGCCTTCTTCTCCATCACCCCTGAATAGCACTAGAAGGGAATGCAGGGCCTGAGGGACTGTGTAGCAGAGAAGGGACTGATTCCTTGTGTTCGGTGTGTTTGGGTGTTTTAGAGGTCAGGCTAGTTCTGGAGTAGGTGTTCTTGGCTCTGTAATTAGCTCACTAGCTTAGCAATTTGCCTTCTCCAGCTCCTTAATGGCCTGATAAACCCAACTATGTTGGCTTGGCTGTGTTTTGTATACCCCTGGCTATGTGTAAGCCTGCTAGTTCCCGTATTCCTTGGAGAATCATGCCCAGCTCGGGGGTGGCAGCGCTGCTGAGAGATTAAGGAGCACGCTGGCCTATGGTTGGGTGGAACGTTGCAGCGACGTAGCTGGTTGCGGATCGAATTCTTCATAAGATAAGTGATTTTCTCCATTTTACTTCTGCATTCTATATTCACTGTTAATGAAAATGAAATGAACATGCTGAAAGAATGCTTGTTTGAATGCATGATGTTTCTGCCGTGTCTGATCGATAATTGCATCCGCGCATGATAAATTCTCATATGTGCATATTTAAGTTCAATGCACCTGTTTAAGCATTCTGTTCAGAAAATTTTATGCCTGTACATGTTTACGGGGTTCTTAGCCCAGGCATTGAAGTTTGGAGTCGCGTCCTCTTTGCCGATCGGAGGCATGGGGACGTGACACTTCCTTAAAGCATTGAAGACCTCAAAGGCATGATGACACTCTTCATGATTCACACATGGAGAGGTTGATTGCTTGCTTGGAGGAGGGCATTGAGCCCTCGATGGCATGGGAACACATGATTTCTTGCATGGAATCTTGTAATTCGCTTGAGGAAGCTCAAGTTGAGTGATCATGTAGGTGGGGTGTACCTTGTGGTACATGTGACTTAGGAGGGAGCATTGGATCATTGGAGACCCTTAGAGAAGAGTTGGATGTTTCTCATAGAACACTCAATCTTGGACCCTTGCTTATTGGACATACATGCCTTGGAGCATAGGAATTGTCTCCTAAAGTTGGAGTGCTTCAAATGTGGGCCTATATAGTAGCATAGCTACCTACTTATGAGAACCATCTTGAATCACCCTCCCCTATCACCTTTTCTCCCTCTCCCCACCTTAAAACGTCATCTCGCCCCCTTTTACCCTCCCACCACCACTTTTTGGTGTTAGGTTTTAAACCCTCCACCACAAAGAGGAAACATGAGGGTATAAGTAACGGGCGGGGGTGATGGAGGTCGACCCCCTTTTCATTAGTTTTTATTTTGTCTTTTATTTTCATTTTCTAAAATTTGTTTTAATTTTTTTTAATTTTTTTCATTTATTTAGTTTTCTTTGTATTGGAGATCTTTTGTTTTCATTTTTTTAGAATACATAGTGTTTTTTTTGTTTTACTATTTTGTTTATTGTTATTAATATAATAATAGTTTTGAAGTTTAAGGTTTTTTTCAATGTCTTTTGGTTTTCTCAAATTTGTATTAATTTTTCCTTTTTCTATAGTTTTTCTCTTCATTTTTTGTGATTATGTTTTCAATGCTAGTGGTTTTTAGGTCATCATTTCAAAAAATGTTGTAATTTTCAACTTGAAAAAAAATGATGCTACCCATAGCGCATCTTTTTTATTCATAGATTGATTTTAACATTTTAATTGCTATAGTACTTGTTGCTAAAGCCATGGTTCCAAAAATGTTTTAACTTTAATCCAAAAACAAAAGCAGGTGCTACTAATGACACCACTTTTTTATTGAAAATATGATTTTAAGATTTTGGCTGCACGGATACCCATTGTTAGGGCCATGATTTCAAATAAGTTATAATTTTAACCCCTAAACAATTTATACTACGACAGTGTACTATCAACACTACTTTTTTATCCAAAGGTTGAATTTAAGATTTCGGCTACAACAATATCAATTGTTAAGGTCATGGGCTCAAACAAATTGTAATTTTAACTTTGAAAATTGTGTGTGTGCGTGTGTCTATCTATGTGTGCACGCGCGCGCACGTGTGTGTGTGTGTGTGTGTGCACGCACGCGTGCGCGCGTATGTGTATGTGTACAATTTTAACTCCAAAAATTATATATGTATGTGTGTGTGAGAGAGAGAGAGAGAAGAAAGAAAGCAAAGAAAGCAAAAAAGTGTGCTACTAATAGCACTATTATTTTTATTCAATGGATGATTTTAAGGTTTTTGTTAGCAAAATTACAAATTTTTAAAAGAACGGTTGCAAAAAGATGTAATCTTAATCCCAAAATTATTAAAAAAGAGGGCAACAATGGAAGCACCATTTTTTTAAATGGGTGAACAATCAACTAAATGTAAACTCTAAAATAATGAGAAGTATAGAGGGTTCTCATCATTTAATCAATAAACATATTAATAGACACCTTCCCCATATGTAGCATTGTTTCACCTTTGCTGCCGTCTTTGTTTTCTTTGTCTTATATTCCTTTGTTGGTTTCCTCTTCTACTACACTACTCATTATGGTTGTCTCATGGATCACCACCACTATAAGAGGGAAGATATGTAGTGTATGTATTTCATACTTTTGCACTCAAATAGATCTACCCGCTCAAAGGTATTATGGTGTGACCTACTTCTATGTTGTTCATACATGATCCAACTGATGATGACTTGCTTATCCCTCATCCATCACACAAAGGCTCTTTTGTGTTGGATTATTTTTCCTTTGCTCCTAAATCTAAAACAAGTCCACAAGCACAATATTTTGTTTTAACATTTTCACAAAATTCATGATCAAGCATTTCAAATTTTGGGAAACATCCACTACAACTCAATGTTTATGTAATTGTTACTCTTAATAATACCATGATATTTTGTAGAAAATCATGTAAATGTGTGGAAATATCTCTTTATACTTTCATTGCTTTTTTCACTTATTCCAATATGTTGATGGAAAATAATATTGTATATGATGTTTTCATGTTCGATTTTTTTAGTAAATTTTAGGAGATCTCCAAATATTTCTAAATATATTTTTCAATGTCACTCTCTTTTTATTGCAAGTGCTCTACAATTCTATGAAAAATTGTTTTTGCTTTAAAAGTTTTACTATGATCTTTTATGTTATGTGACACTAATGTATTGATGTTATCACCTGTTTTTCAAGACAATAATAATAGATTAATGGGTTATCATTTAAAATAAATGATAAAAAAAAATCAAGTATGATTCCAATGCCAAATAATTTGATGAGTCGACTTACATGGTTTGAAAAAGAATTGAAATTCTTAAGACACTTCATCCAGGATTTGTTGCTTAATGGTAAAACCTATGGTGGTTTAATGCATTGTATGAAAAGTAGAGATCAAATGTTTGGTAGAAAGGTGTTGCACCATGTGCAAATTCATTTAAGTGAAGCAACACTCGGATGTATCCCTCTCACATCACTAATTTTCAACCCAAATAGATTCAACACCTGCAACCAGGGTTGGAATTTCAAATGGCCGTCAAAATTGTCAGTAACAATCAAAATCTGAAACGTTTTCTGTATTCTAAGCCAGATTTTGATGGTCTTGGTACAATCTTAGCTGTATTTGACGAGTAAAATGACCCATGACGAGCATTTACCCGTCAAATTCCATCCATGCCTGCAACAACATTTTTTAAAGTCAAATCACTATTTTTCTCTTACTTTTCATTTTCAACAACATTAGTCAAAGTCAAATCATTATTTTTCTCTTACTTTTCATTTTCAACTATTAGGTTAGTTAGCTTGCCAAAAAAGACTACTGAATTAACCCTAGTTATCTGTATTTCCTTTGTTAATTTCTTATTATTTCTTATTTGATGTTGAACTCTAAATGAATTACTTTAACTAAACTATAGCATTAAAACATAATTAAACCTAAAACCCTAATTAATCTAGTGATATTATCTCTTCCTCTTCTCTCTTTGTTTCCCTCCTAAGGTTTATCAATTTTAGCATAATACCAAGTGGCAACTCCACTCCCTCATTTGTCTTAGCTTAATGTTTCACTCTTACCATCATCTTACAAATTCAAATTATTTTTTTAGTTTGTGAATAGACTAAAGGCTCCAAATTTGCATAAGCCTAACACATCATAGTCTAGAACCATGCTACATCACTGTTTACAATAAATAACTATCAACATATGGTAATATTATTCAGTTTATATAACATATATATAACACAATGGCTAATGACAAGCTATTAAAAGGTATTTAGCTACATATTCCCATTCTCTAAATTAATTGAATGGTAGTTATCAAAACCATGTTAGCTATTGTTAGTATCATATGAGTAGAATGCTACTCTACTACCTACAATTGATGGTATTATATTGGATCTATAATGTAACTTATCTTTTAACATAGGCAGTGTTTGAATGTTACACTCACACTATACTTAGAATTGTATCTAAAGGTTCAAAGAATTCAGTTTTCTTTGTCCATTTATTTTGTGAGGATGTGAGTAACCAAACATGTGGATAACTTGCTATTAGCTAAACTACATTAGATGATATCATATTGGATCTATTATAGAGCTTCTATTTTCTTTTAACACAGGCAGTGTTTCAATGTAATGCTATACATCACATTTTCTCTAATTTTATTTAAAAGATTCAAAGAAATTAGTTTTTTTTAATGAAAGAATAGTTATTAATTGATTATATAGATAACTTGTTATTGTTATTAGTCCTATTACTTAAAAATAATAATATTATTAATAATTAGATGATTTATTAATAATTAGATAATTATTAATAAATCAAACTAACATGATTATGCTTATTATTAAATTTAGTTTATATTTTAATAACATAAACAAGAGATAACAAAGCTTTTTTTTCAAATACTGATTTTTAAGTAATAATAAAAAAATACTCAAATTCATTTTTCCCCTACTCCCCAATATAGATTGTACTTCCTGAACCAATATGCATGGGCATGTGTAACTTCTTCGTGCTGAATTTTTTATCTTGCACTCATAAGCTGAAGTATGATAAACTCTTCACCATTAAGTGGATCCCACAGAGAATTCAACTCTGGCTACTTGCTGCGGAATTTAGTGGCATACTTGTGGAATAACTTCCGATCCTGTGAGCGAGCCTAACCCTTCGGGGATTTATTAATAAACTTTTTGTATACAGAATAATATTTTTTTTATTTCAGGGCCTATAGGAAAGTACAAATGTCCAAGAGCTTAACTTGTGGAAGACATGAAGAAATTTATGCTTTTCCAGTATAGTGGCCCTTCCATTTTTAACTAGAAACTTGAGACGGATGCCCAACTTTTCTTGAGAGCGAACCCAACAAATAAAACAAGACGAATCTGAAATTGAAATAAAGCAAACCCAACAAGAAATAGAAACATTGCAGTTGTCCCAAACTGTGAAACACTGACCCCAAGAAATGGTAGCCGTAATAATAATTACCAAGAAAAATTGCAATAGAGCCTTTGCTCTGTTGAAAACATTAAAATAAAAGAATAGAGAGGCCGATCATAAGTTGAGCTTGGAGGGACTTACAGTAAATTGTTTTTACCAGACCTTAACAGCTGATCGAATAGACCTCTGATCTGGAAAATTCACCATAGCTCTCCCTGCTGAAGATGGTAGAGCTCGGAGTTTATATAGCACCAGATGGCAAAATAGATTTCAGAAATTTTCTGGACTTGATGAATGATATCCGGTAACATTCACTACAGCTCTCTATCCAGAACTCAATAAAGCAATACACGCTGATGCAATAGGGCCAAAGTCACTGAATAATAAAGGGAATAGAAAGACTAATGTGGTACCTTGGATCTCTTCTTTGCTTCGCTGTATAAAATCACACCAATGATTGTGATTACAAAGCCTGTCATGCCAGTGACATTTACCGGGTTTTTGAAGATTAGGACTGAAATAACTGCTGCAACGGCGGCCTTAGCATTTCCCAAAACCTGCAATGTGAGGGCACTTGTATGCTTTGTAACAAGAAAGTTGGTTAAATTCACAAGATAAGCCATGGTCACGTTTCCAAGCAGCAGGAATATGATAAGGGGGTCTTGTTTGGCTTTTTGAATAGTAATAGCTGCGACATTACCCTCTACAAAGACAGTAACAGGAAGCAACAACAATGCAGCAATCGGTGCCATGTACATTAGCAAATTCATAGAGTGAAGCTTCTCTGCCTCAGAGGTCAGCAGAAGTCCCTGAACCACTGATTTCAATGCTCTGGCAGCAGTTGATCCTAGGCAAACCAAAAAGCCAAAAAGGTGGAATAATGGCTCACTGCTGCTTGCAATAACAATGCCAAATACCACAGGCAACAAAGCCATATAAACAACAGAAGACTCCCTCTTACATGTTATTACAAATGCAAATATTGCTGTGAAGAAAGGAGTTGTTGCTCCAATGGCTTGATTGAAGGAGACTGGCAAATAGCGCAGAGAAGTATTCCCACAAACTACTGAGAAGGAGAAAATGAAGCTCAGTGCTAGAATCTTAAGAAACTGTCTCCTGGAGACGATGAACTGCATCGGTACAATCTCTAGCCATGAAATTGACAGAAAACTAAAAATAGAACAGGCACACATGTGCAACATTGTGAGGAATATTGGGTATCTGTATCCAAAAAAACTAAGAAGGTACTTGTTAAGCAATAGAACACCAATATTGGAAGAGTACCAGCCTGCAATAATGAGAGCTGTTGTAATAGTCTGGGACACAGGAAATGCGCCATATTTTCCTTCTCCTGTTGGAGTCGGAGGTATATCAATGACTTCTTGTTCAAGCTTTGGATTACTGCCCCGCCTTGTCCATGTTTGTGTTTCCGCCATAGCTGTGGATCAAAACCACAAACGAATTATTTGATCTCTGTTTTCATGCCTTTTGGATGCTATAAAAAACTTCCGACTTTTTCGTGCAATGAAATGTAAGAAAATAATATAGAACTTTGAAATATATGCCAAAAGATTGTGACATCAAGTATAATGATGCAGTGATGAAGTACATGAATACATACAAAAAACTACATCAAGCTACTTTACAGACTTCAGAAGAAACAACAGGTAAAAGATGGAATAGAAACGTTCTACTAGAACATGCCTAAAAGACGTGAGCTTTAAATTTACAGATTCATTAGGGAGGAATAGAGTTGAAATAAGAAGGCACCAAAATTATCAGTTGATAAGTGACTGTGCCATAGACATTTGGCATCCAACAGCAGGGAGCTAACTTCTGGAGAACAAGCTAAAATATTTAGCAATGAAATAATGGCTATTCTGCATACGTTGCTAAAATTTTAATATGGCTTCTTGGGTATATGTTTCAATTTCCACCAGACTGGCATACCCTTGACTATTTCTTCATTGAGAAAAAATATTTCCAAGCAAGAGAAATGGATCAATGAACTCAAAGAAATTGATTTAAAATCATATATACCCAAGGTACGAAGAATCAATGCACAAGATGCTCTGTCCAGCAAATAATAATAATAATCTAGTTTTAAGGTCCCGGCCTATCTAGACACCAAATTGATGTAGGAGACACCATTGTCTGTGGGACAAGGATTCGCTCTGTGCAGCGATTTGACTGCTTAGTTTATGGAGGTGTGCATACTCTACCTCCCTTCAGATTCAAACATGTAACCTCCAAGGAAGAAACACATGTTCATAACCATTAGGCCCAGTCAAGCGCTACTCAGTAGCTATCTCGGTATTTATTGTCGCGGATTATGATCTTCACCATGACTACATATCCCATACCAACTCTCAAAACTCTTCAGGGGTGTAGGAGACATACATCGTATCCAAACCAGACGATTAATTGGAGAACTTTAGTCAAAAAGGTAGTACTTTTTATCTATGATATCAATGCAAGATTCTCAATGAACACTCTTCCCTTTGTAGACCACTTAGGATTTACCAAAATAGATGAAGAAATTCAAAGTTCCTATCGGAAGATATATCAATGCCAGAAAAAAATGGGAAGATATCTCAATGGATATCATTACAGAACTTTCTAAATCCGACAACAGTGGTTCCATCTTTGTTCAGGTTGATTGTCTCACTAAAACATCTCCATGTCATTACAATGCAAACCACATCTTCAATGTCATAGTTAGCTACTCTTTATATAAAGCAAGTGCATAAACTCATGTTTTACAGGTTACCTGAGTCAGGACAGGAATCCTAGGTTCACAAGTAACCTCTAGAAAGAATTATTCAGGCTAGCTAACACATAATTCAACATCAGGATTCAGCACAGCTTATCATTCCTAAATGTGGCTAAACAGAAATCATGAACAAATGTGTCAGAAGGATATCTTTGTTGCTCAATTGCTATTTTGGGCTAATCAAAATGACAGGGCTCAATGGCTCCACTCCACTCAGCAGAATACTGAAGACAATACCTGTCACCATTCTAATAAAGGCATGCATCCATTTATCTAACTATACTGGTATCTCTGTCCTCATATGATTGACCTAATAAAAACCCCATTCAAATCCCATGCAGCATAAGGCTTCATACTACAAGAATACTAGCATTTTAGAAGAACTCAAGGAATGTTAAACTATTACTCAGAGTAGGAATATCATGCAGAATCTAACACAGCAGACAAGAATTTCAACATCACATATTAGTATATTACTAATTAGGTCTCCATCTTCAGCTCCAACCATACAAGCAAGCCAGTCTTAAACAACGAAAAATAAAATCTCTCTCCATGTTTCTATGGCTCAAATCAGATAATAACAGAAATTGTTGAACTAATTTATGCTCTCAAAGTACTTTTGAATTCTCACATCCCCAATGACTTTTTTGTTTCCTGCTTGAAGAAAAGCTCAGATTTCACATTGGCACAGTGAGTTCCCAATTATAGATGATAGGGCAAAGTTCTTCTCTAAACCAAAGGTAGACTGGATCATAGTTATCAGGACTGGCCAGTCTGGGCCAGTCTGGACCAGTCCATACCCCTGAGCCCCCAAACCAGTCTCTGAACCGGACCAGCAGGTTGGTTCAGACCAGTTTCCACTGTGAACCGGTCTGTGGAACCAGTGACAGTTCCAGGGGGGAAATGAAAATTAAAGGGGAAAACAAAAGAAACCCTATACGTGGTAAATTGGTAATTACTGGTAATATTAAAAAGGAAAGATAAAGGAGAATAACAACTTTCACTTGAATTTTAACATTATCATTATTTGTTCCAGAATGTTTGAGTGGTTCCAACCTCACCAAACTTCATCTGGAAAAAGTAGGATTTCATATCCCATTCAAAATTCAGTAGATTGGCAGTTTTCAGAATTTCAGGATTGGAAGGATTGCAACATTTCCAATGGATTCTATCATGTATAAGGGTATGGGATTGGCATTGAATCAAGAGGACCAAGCCTTCTTTGTATCCCAATGTTGGTGGTTATGCATGAACCTAGTAAAATACTAAAAATGTACCCTTCACTCGAGCAAAAATCACTGATTAGTCATGTTAAGCTTTTTCTACCTTATTTTAAGGCTTGGATTAGGTAGTTTTTCCAAAATTGGAGGGTGTTGACTGATGTCCCTGGAAAATCAAAATAGAAACAAAGGCTAGAGGAGGATGCAGAGGGTGTTACTGATGATGAGGATCCCAGTATAGGCGATGATTGTAATGATATGTAGTTATCTGTTGTAGCATAATGTTTTTAAGACTCTAGAGGCCATTTAGAGCCTCGATATCTATGTATTTCGTTTCAGATGATATGTATCACAATTTGCACTGGGTACTGTTTTGCTATATTCACCCCTTAGTACTTACATGCTATTTGAATCAGCAAACTCTGCATATTTGGTGTCTAAGACTCTAATTGTCTGGATTACATTGATGTGCATGAATATATATATATATTATCTATTTTTTAATAGACCAGTTCACAAACCGGTTCTGGTCTGGCTCCAGTTCTGTCCCGGTCGGACCTTGACTGGTTCCAATTTTGATAACTTTGGTCCAGATATCACACAAAAGACACTCCTCCATCAAACGATCACAAGTTCTTGATCAAATTGAGATGACACTTGACCAAAGATGACAACTAGGAGACTGAAGACTTCACTAGCAAGCATATTTGGCACTTCCTATGCTTTAGGGAAGACCTATTTGATCGTTCACAACCCCTCTTCCATTAATTCAAAGTTTTAGTAATGTAGCATGGGAATCATGACCACTAAATTTCTTGCAATAACATTTTATATACCTACCCGGATCCAATTGTAATCATCCTGTTTAAGCAATTTGAATTAAAGAACTTTGTAAGTAATTTTGAGTATATTCCTATGCTAAGCTTATGTTGTCTTTAGTGCTGTTTTTCATGGGTAATTTTTGTATCATGCACTGTATCCAAAGGCTCTACATTGTCCATACTTATCACTCATGACAAACAGTTCAAAGAATTTAACAGGCAGCTTTTTCTTACAAGACTGCAAGAAAGAAAGAACTGGTTTCGACCAGAATTGATATGGGCAGCCAAAAGAACCTACTTTCTCAGGTGTTTGTTTATGCAGAAATCCCATAATAGCTAGAGCCTATAAGTTTAGGCATGGGAAAAATTGCTATCAGTTGACAAAGAATGAGAAAACTTTGGAAGCAATGCTAAGAAAAGCCAAGATATCTGCAGCTTGGCACTTCTCTAGGTCAAACAAATGAGAAAATTGTTGAATGTCTCACAATTGTTGATTTCGCTTAGTGTGATTCATGAAAGAAACCTCCTAATCTACCTCAGGAACAAGTTTACAATAAAGTAGAGTTTCTTAAAGTTACAACCATACAAAATCCAAAACAACAAAGCTAGTTTAGATGGTGTACTTGCCGACTACAACAATGCTTGTAAAGTATGTACAAACTTGCCTCACCACATTGTACAACATACCACATATTTCATATTTGTACAAGATGCATGATAATCAAATTCAATGTTGTACAAAACCAATCCAAAGGCAGATGATGAAATCAAGAAGCAAACTGCAGATTTGATTAAGAAACCTGTATTAGGCCTAGTGCAATGGCTCTTCCTTAGTCCTTGAACCAAGGATGGGAGTTGGAAGATGTCTATATGCTATACATTATCACTCCTTAAACAAAGTAGAATGAACAACCAATATCCATTATCTTGTATTTAGGACTTGTTTCAAGTATAGGGATAAAATATTTTAGTAAAATTGATTTAGGATTAGGCTACCATTAAAAATGCATGCAAGTCTGCAATTAATGGAAGATAACATTCAGAACTGGACAAAGATTGTATGAATGGCTTGCTATGGCATTTAACCTTACTATGTATTAGCAACAATCACAGGGTTCATGAACAATGTACTTCAACCATATTTAGATAAGTTCTTAGTTGTCACTTTAGAAAACAGACTAATCTTCAACAACACATGGGAGGAGTGAATACAACATCTGTGTGAACTAATGCAATAATTGAGGGATAAAATATTAGCTGCCAATCTGTGAGTGAATACAAATTTTTTATGCAGTGATGCATAGTCGAAAGAACATCAATTTCAAGCCAACCTAGATTAGCACGCACTGGTTATGTAGTCTATTGCATTCGTAAGATTTATGATCAATAAATAGGATTGCATGGGCGAGTCTGGGCGAGTCTTGGCAAGTGGTGAGTTCAGGGCCGAGTATGAGGTGAGTACTCAACCCAGAGAAGACTCAGCAAGACTCTGAAAGACTCGCAAGTCTTGGCTGAGTCAAACTACACTGGTATCACCTATAATTGCCTTTTAAAATTGAGACAAATGCTTGGTGTATGCCATGGAAGCTATGTTCAAGGAATAAGGTAGACCGATTGCATATTTTTCTAAAACTTTTACTAGTGCATTCAAGAATTATAGTTCATATGAAAAAATGAGAAATTATCTCCAAAGCAATGAAACTAATGTCCGGCTCATCACAAAAGATTGTATTATCTAGATTCAACAGTCTCAATTCAATTAGGAGAATAATAGACAAAATGGATGACTTATTTGCAATAATTTCATATTGTTATTGAGTAAAGGAAAGGAAATGCCAATAAGGTAGCAAATGTTTTATCCAAACCTTTGATTGCACCTTCATTTTCAACTTATGCATATTACTGAAGTTCACTTTTCAGGAGTGGAAAGAGTTATAAGCTACTGATGTTGATTTTGCAGCTACTTATAATGAGCTTCAATAGACACACTCTAGTTCTGACAAAAAAGATAAAAATTATTCCCATAAGGGTGCTTATTTGCACATCTTTTGCACATTATGTGTACCTCGTAATGGCTGGCCGCTGCAGGGATAGATTTGTTACTGAGACATCATTCGAGAGTTTGGATTTGAGTGAAAAACAAACACTAGCCAACTTGCAAGTTGCAACCATACTTCTACTGCCCAAAAATGGTCAAAGATTGGTGGCAATAAATTCAAGCTTGTTAACCCTGGTAAAGGACAGTTGGCAAGTTCTTTGGAGGAATATTGGCACCCACCCAAAGAAAGTGAAGATGAATTTTGATAGGGCTGCAAAAGGAAATCAAGGATAGGTTGAGATTGAAGGAGTGCTAAGAAGAAACAAATAAAATATTTTTGCCACCTTCATTGAGAATATTGGTATAGATACAAATAGCCAAATAAAGCCAAAGGCCTATCTTAAACTGGATATAGGGAATAATGAGGCAAAAGGTGACACCAAAATAATTATAAATGTGATGCAGGAGATTTCCTCAGCTTCAGATAAGGGTAAATTCCCTGCAATTGCTGAGCATCAAGTATCACCATGTCAAACATATGGCAAAAAAGATAGTTGATTACTTAGCCAATACGGCAATTTGCTTGAAGGATCCAAACCTTGCTGAATTGTAAAGAAATGTAATGTCTAGTTGTCAAGGAGAAAATTTTGAAAAAACCTAATGACAATGGTCTTTTTGTTAGTTATTTATGGTTCCATCAACTTGAAACCTTCCACTAACCTCACACCCTTGAGCATAAAATACTCTAAACATACAAGGTTGGCACATCTTGTTAGAATTTTTACTTGAATAGTAGTTATGTTAGATCTTTAAAGAAATTTTACCATATGACAATAATAAGCAATAGAATCACTGAAATATAGACAAGCACAGCATACAAAAGAGACACAAATATTTCTCCTCTGGGAAACCCTTAAAGGGGAGAAAACCCAGCAACTTCTTCAGTATAGATTCAGTCAGCAAGTACAATGTCAAACTAGTACAATGAAGAGCTAAAGCTCTTCCACACAAAGACCCCAAGAATAGATAAGATAAGATGTCTTCACAATGCAGCTACTTTCCTCCTCTAGCGAACTTGTTCTTCTCTCTCTCTCTAGCAAACTTGCTTGAGCGAGTGTTGTGTCCAAATGAGAAATGTGCCTCCACTATTTATACTTGACTTTAGGGTGACTTTTCCTTATGGAGCCGACTTCTCTAACTACCTGGACCGACTACACTAGGGAGACATTAAATAATGCTTATTAAATGTTTCTTCTGGATTCTTCTAAGCCAACTTTACAAGCAGGGTTTACATATGTTCTTTAGGGGTCTTTCCATGATCAAATATAATATGAATATCTCCCGAACAAAGTACAACAATAATACAACAAGAATATCTTTTGAAGTTACATAATCTTCAACACTGCCTCTTAACAAGGAAGGTATTCTTCTGACACGATCATCACTATTGCTACAACTCCAGCACTCTGACCATTGACTTGTGACATCTCTCGAATCTATACATCACTAGAAGTTCTCTATGAGCAAGCTATCATCTCAATCATGCATTAGTCGCAATCATACATACGGGGGCATCACAGTAGCAACACATCAACAAACCAGGAGCATAAATTACGTCATTACGGGACTTCATCTAGTTCACAAGGAATCTAACCACACACATCCAACTGGATACACAACTCAATTGGATACACATGGTTGGATACACATGATTGGATACATATACTCGGTTGGATATGCATACACGTCTGGATACACATACTCGATTGAATAAGCATACTCAACTAGATACACATACTAAGTATGGTCACTCTCTCCAGTCATTGCAAGTATGGTCACTCTCTCCAACCATCGCAAGTATGGTCACGCTCTCCAGTCATCACAAGTATGGTCACTCTCTCCAACCATCGCAAGTATTGTCACACTCTCCAACCATCGCAAGTATTGTCACACTCTCCAATCCTCATGAGTCGATCACACTCTCCAGTTCATTGGATACGCAATTCGACTGGATACACATACAAAAGTATGGTCACTATCTCAAGTCATCACAAATATGGTCACTCTCTCCAGTCATCGTGATCTAATCACTCTCTCCAGTGCACACACATACTAGCTCTAACTAGATATGCAGCTCGACTGGATACGCATACTTGACTGGATATGCATACAAAAGTATGGTCACTCTCTTCTGTCATCACAAGTATGGTCACTCTCTCCAGTCATCATGAGTTGTCACTCTCTCCATTGCACACACATAATAGCTCTAACTGGATACGTAGCTTAACTGGATAGGCATACGCGATTGGATACGCATACAAAAGTATGGTCACTCTCTCCAGTCATCACAAGTATGGTCACTCTCTCCAGTCATCATGAGTTGGTCACTCTCTTCAGATCTCACAGAGAGTAGTAATACATGCTCGTAAATGACCACATGTTGCTATCACATCATCAGCTTCAGCCCTGGAATCGTATATCAGATTCATCCCTTCCTCTTACGAGGGACATCTCTCTACATCATGCCAAGCTTGTCCCTGAAGTACTCAAACATTACTCTCAACAGTGGCTTGGTTAATACATCAGTTGTTTGCTTGTCTGTAACAATGTATTGCAGCTTCACTGCTCCCTTCTATACAATATCTCTAATATAATGGTACCTGATCTCGATATGCTTGGACTTGTCATGAAACACTGGGTTTTTGGACAACTTCACACAACTCTAGCTGTCACCGAAAATACAAGTCGCCTCTATCTCGAGATCAAACAGCCCCGCAAGTAACTTCCAAAGCCACACTGCTTGACTACTAGTTGAACACGTTGCAATATACTCTACCTCAGTTATACTTACTACTGAGTGCCGCACTAGTTTGCTACCTACATAACCAAGAAATCATGCCTGATCCCAAACTGAAGCAACATTCTGAAGTGCTCTTCCTATCTATGACACTATCAACCCAATCTGAATCAGCATAACCTTGCAGGCTAATCATCTGTTTTGACTCGTATCTGAGTCCATAATCAAGTGTACCCTTCAGGTACCTCATCGCATGCTTTGTTGTAATCAGGTGAACACATCTCGTCTCAACCATGCACTGACTCAAGGTGTTCACCGCAAAGCATATGTCTGGTCTAGTATTTGTCAAATACATCAACAAACCAATCATATGTCTATATAACATGGCATCCACTGTCTTTGAGGAGGTATCACACAGCAACTTCAAATTTGACGTCATCAGTGTACCCATGGCCTTATAATCCAACATCCTAAATCTCTTCAAGATCTCCACGGCATATTTTCCTTGGCTAAGGAAAATCCCATCCGCACTCTGCCACACCTCTAGACCTAAGAAATGGTGCATCATATCCAGGTCTTTCATCTCGAACTTTGCGGCAAGCTTTTTCTTACTTTCTACAATGAGCTCCTCATCTCCTATTAGAAACAAATCATCTACATATAGTAGTAATATCACTGGTCTCTCATTCTCAACCTTGTAGTAAAGGTTGTAAACTGCTTTACTCTTGGTAAAGCCCAAACTCGTCAGAAAACTATCAATTCTACCGTACCACGTCTTGGGTGCCCGCTTCAATCCGTACAAGGTCTTCTTTAACTTGCACACGTGTGTCTACCTATCATGTGTCTCAAATTCCAGTGGCCGCTCCACATACACTTCTTCTACAACACCATTCAAGAAGGTTGTCGTCACGTCCATCTGGTATGTGTTCCACTTCATCACTGCAACTATCATAAGTATAGCTCTAATTGAAGTGTATCTTGCTACAAGAGCAAAAGTCTTTTCGTAGTCAATTCCTTCTTTCTAGGAGACGCCACGAGCCACAAATCTTGCCTTGTATTTCTCAACACTTTCGTCTGTTGTATGCTTTATTTTGTAGATTCATTTGGAAGACACTATTGACTTCCCTTCTAGTCTTAAAACCACATCCCAAACATCATTTTTCATGATCGACTGGTCCTCTTCAATCATCGCTTCCTACCATACTTTCTTCCCGACTGCTTCTTCATAACTGGAAGGCTCTGCATCAATGATATCACATAGTAAACCCACATAGCTGGAATATGGTGGACATCTCTTGCTATCTCTAAAAGTCCCATTTGGAGCACCATACTTCCATGCATCTTGAATAGCCTCTTGTGCCCAAGCTTGTATTCTCTTGTGTGTATTCACCTCTCGAGGTGGATCTACAGGCCTCTGTGGTTCTACAATATCATGATCTTCTGGAGTCTAATCTTCTGGAACCATATCTTCTTCTGGGATCATCACTCTAGGAGCTTCAGGATCCTCATGAACTTCTTCAAAACGAATCTGCCTAGATCTGTTGAAGGTTGTGTCCTCATCAAAGTTAACATCTATGCTTGTTTCAATTTGCTTGTAACCTGGAATATACATTCTAAATGCCCTCAATGTTTCACTGTATCTCACAAATATGCCCTTCTTGCTTGAAGAATCTAGCTTTGTTTTCTTATCCTTGGGAACATGTACATAGCCAACTATCCTCAGGTGGTTGACCTCTAGTTTTTCTCCTGTAAACATTCCTTCTGGCGTCGTGTTCCCAAGTACACAATGAGATGTTCTATTCTGCACATATACTGCGGTTCTAACTGCTTCGGCCCATAAGTGCATCGGTAGATCCTGGTCATGGATCATCACCCTCACTGCTTCCATTATCGGTTGATTCTTTCTTTCTACTACCCCATTCTATTGGATCCTGGTCATGGATCATCACCCTCACTGCTTCCATTATCGGTTGATTCTTTCTTTCTACTACCCCATTCTATTGAGCATTATAGGGAGTACTCATCTCCCTCTTAATCCCAAATTCTCTACATAATCTTTTGAAGTCTTCTGATATGTATTCCCCACCATTATTTGATCTTAATGTCTTTATCGTCTTTTTAGTGTGGTTTTCTAAAAGAGCTTTGAATTCTTTGAACTTGCTAAACACGTCATCTTTAGTTTTCAAAAAGTAAATCCAAGTTTTATGGGAATAGCAAGCAATAAAAGAAACATAATATGCATACCCACTACATCATCAATAGTCTTTCCTCTTGGCCACATAAGAACTTGGCCATCAACAAAAACAACTCTGAATCCTTTCTCTTCTAATTCTGATATGGAAAGGAGATTCTTCTTCAATCCTGGTACAAATAGGACATCTTTCTTCTTCATAGGGTTTGTCGGAGTCACATCTTTAAGAAGCTTCTCCTACCCATTTTTTGGGATATTGGTAATAATCTCCAAGTTTCACCTTATGAGGTGAATCCTTCTCTCTCAAGTTGGAAAGAGAGTCTTTGAAACCTGTCATGTGCTTAGAAGCACCACTATCAACAAGCCAAGTATCAGTCCGATGAGCGACAATACCTGTAAGAGTGGAAATCAAAACATATTCTTCTTCACTTAAATAATATTTTTTTGTCTTCTTTTGAGTATGTTCATCGTCTTCGGTGGTATGAGCATGACACCTCTTTTTCTTTCCTTTCTTGTCTTGATCTTTTGCATTAGGACAATTCCTTGCAATTTGTCCCATTTTCTGACAAGTGTAGCATCTAATTGTTGAATAATCTTTTTGGGACTTGTGAGACTTATGCTACTTCTTGGGTTTCTTATGAGAATGATCTTCCTTCTTGAACTTCTCTTTCTTCGTAAGTGTTGTTAGAGCTTGATCATCTTCACCAATCTTTTCTTCTCTTGCTAACAATCCACCCTCTTCTTGAGTGCATTCTTCCCATAACCTAGAAAACTTTGTTAGCCTTCTTCTGGAACATATTTCTTGAATAAATGATTCCCATGACCTTGGGAGACCATCTAAGGTAGTCATTACTATTTCAACTTCTTTAACAGTATCTTTAATCGTTTCAGGTTGTTCCTTGATTTGTGAGACACTTGTGAAGTAGGATTGAAAGGTCTCTGAATTTTGCATCTTCACATTCTTGAGTTGAGTTCTCAAGGTCATCTTTCGGTTGATGTTCTCTCTTTCATGTAGCTTGGTTAGTGCATCAAACATTTCCTTGGGATTCTTCAAGGATAAAACATGAGGAATCAAGTGAGCTTTAATGGAATCAACAATGATCCTCTTATCCCTAACCATATTCTTCTTATGTCTTGCTTTGTCTTCCTCCCCCTTTGGCTCTGCAACTTCTTCCTTGACAGTTCTACAAATCATTCTCTTCTAGAATGAGAAGCACACTATACTTCCTATGGGAGACCCTTAAAGGGAAGAAAACCCAACAACTTCTTCAATATAGATTCAGTCAGCACGTACAATGTCAAACTAGTACAATGAAGAGCTAAAGCTCTTCCACACAAAGATCTCGAGAATAGATAAGATAAGAAACCCAAAGATAAGATGTCTTCACAATGCAGCTACTTTCCTCCTCTAGCAAATTTGTTCTCTCTCTCTTGTTAAAGATAATGCAGCTGCAAGAGCCACTCTCTAGGAATGGTACCCTAGTCAGTTAACTAGGGTCCTAGTTAGTTATCGAGGCAGTTTAAGTCCCTAGCAGGTATCTAGGACCCCTAGCAGTTATCCAGGGATCTTGGTCTGGGACCAAGCAGTACAAATCCATGGAAAAAGTCCCTAGTTGATCACTAGGGCCTCCTGGTCAGTTACACTAGAGAGATTCTTGGTCTAGGACCAAGCAGTACATGACCCTAGCAGTTATCTAGGGAACTTGGTCAAGGACCAAGTCAGATAAGCCCCTAGCAATTACCTAGGGCCCCTAGCCGATCCCTAGGGTACTTGGCCAGTTAACCAGGTGCATCTTGGTCAGTTAAGAAAGATGATGATGTGTGATGTCCTCCTCTCCTAGGTCTTCACGATGGTTGAGCTAGGTTGTTTCCTCAAGGGGCTGGCCACCCCTTGACGAAGTCGCTAGCATTTGACCTTAGGAGTAGTTAGGAGGATCAGAGGATCACATCATCCAGTTTGAACCTTCCTTATATGGTGATGATAAACCTCCAGTTATTGCATGGGACACATGTGGACCACATACATTGAGAGAGAGAGTTAGAAGGGTTGTTTTCCCCTCCTTGTAGTTAGCCCTCTTGTTGACTTGCAATTAGTTTTGTATTGGCTTAGCCTTGTGTTGACCCCTCTTTTGTTAGCCTTATAAGTGCCCCCCTTGAGTGTGGCAGCTTACCCTTCATCATGTCTTATTATATGAAACCCTCCCCTAAAGTTATAATGACGTCCTAATATTAAATTATATTTTATGTGGAAAACCTTCCTAATAGTATGGCGTCTTGACTTTTTAGTCTAACCCTAACGTCAATGAAAAGTTAGAAGGGGAACCTTCTAGGAGGTCATTGAGAGGCTATAAATATAAGCCTAGCCTCCTTTGTGAAGAGCATCTTTAAGGTAATTTTGAGCTCTGATTTTGCAATGACTGTTCTAGGGTGTTTGGTACTCTTGCTTGGGTGACGTCAAGAGTTTCAAGGCTTCTATTGCTTGGGCGTACACTTGTGTTGGGCTCTCTTTACACAGCGCTGCCCTTTCTGAGGGTTATTACAGTAGCTTGCCTTCTTTTGCTTGGACGTTCACTTGTCTTGGGCTCTCCTTCTCAGCACTGTCATTTCTGAAGGTTCTAACAGCTGTTTACTCCTCCATCCTTCCACACATGTGAACCCGGGTTTCTTTCTGTGGCTGCCGTCTACTGTTTGGGATCTATTTTGGGGCTGCGGTTTGTCTCCTTTCCTAGCAAAGGGGTCTCATGGACTTGTGACATTTATTAGCTTTCTTTGTTGATGTTTTGGGGCTGTTCCTAGATATGTCGTACCCTCATTAAGTTGTTGTAACTTGTCCCTTCTGCTGTAACTGTCTGACCCTATCCTTCTGCACTTTGTCTCTCTCTCTCTCAAGTATGTCTATGCCCTCAGGTAAGGGCCAGTTTTTTGTTCCATTTATTGACTTGCCTCTGAGAGGCAAGATCTGATCTGAAAGTTAACTGAGTATAAGGAAGGTTCTCACCCTCAAGTAAGTTATCAGATCTGAATTGTTTGATTTTCTGTTGATTAGATTTTTTTTCATTACTACTGCAGTCCTGTAGATTGTGATTTTACTTCAATATTATTTTTTTGCAATTAAAATTTGCATTTAATCACAATTCGTTGTCATTTGCCCTAATTTTAACATCTCTCTCTAGTGAACTTGCTTGAGTGAGTGTTGTGTCCAAATGAGAAGTGTGCCTTCCCTATTTATACTTGACTTTAGGGTGACTATTCCTTATGGGGCCGACTTCTCTAACTGCCTGGGCTGACTTCACTAGGGAGACATTAAATAATGCTTATTTAATGTTTCTTCTGGATTCTTCTGAGCCGACTTTACAAGTAGGGTTTACATATGATCTTTAGGGGTCTTTACATGATCAAATATAATATGAATATCTCCCGAAGGAAGTACAACAATAATACAACAAGAATATCTTCTGAAGTTACATAATCTTCAACACATTTGTCATTCCTGCTGTGTCTTGTTCCTTTGTTCACCCTCAACTCATCTGCTTTTGATCTTCGATCCTGACCCAGGCAAATTGAACCATTGATGATCAGAACAACTGTCTGCATCAGAGAAACTGGGTGACCTCGTACAAAGGGCATTGGCAGGGTTGACAAACAAAATTAAATCTTGTCCAACTCTGGAAATTCAGAAGAAGAGCACAGATGGCACACCCTCAACTCATCTGCTTTTGATCTTCGATCCTGACCCAGGCAAATTGAACCATTGATGATCAGAACAACAGTCTGCATCAGGGAAACTGGGTGACCTCGTACAAAGGGCATTGGCAGGGTTGACAAACAAAATTAAATCTTGTCCAACTCTGGAAATTCAGAAGAAGAGCATAGATGGCACACCAACTTCTCTGACTAAGAAAGTTCAAACTTGGTATGAGGCAACTGTGAAACTCGCGGAGACTGCAGCATGGAAAAGAGGGGGTTCTCAGGTTGGAAATACCCAAAGGATCCGAGGGCTAGGCAGAATATATTTGTGGTAGCCTGAATTCAAGAAAGAAGTTCGTGAAGCTATTGCAGACCTTGGGGAGTGAATGATACACGTTGAAGCAGAATTGATTGATTCCAACAAGGAGCTCAAGAAGCTCATTGAAATCATGAGCAACAGATGCTCCAAGCAAAGGCAGAATGACTCAAGGAGTATACACTACTGGGAGACCATGTAACACATATAATGGGCTAGCAAGCACAAACTCAACAATTCATGTATTATTACAAGCTTTTCATTTAAAGAATGGACCTAAAGTTTAAACAACTGTTTCAGAGAAAAGGGGGAAGGCTATTTCAAGAGTATGACAAACATAGGCATGCCATCAACTTTCAATTCATTTAATAGTGGAGACCAAAGCGTGAGTAAGAACGACTGATGAGTCTCCTTGCAATGCTTTAAAGGTTTCATCAATATTATTTATGATCCCTAGAATATTTAACATTTAAATTTCAGATCCATTTTTGAAATAACTAGATTGTTAGGACTTTTGTTTGGTAGCAGGAGAATCCTTCAGCTCATAGCATGTAAATTGTTTGTTTGGACTAATCTGCTTTTATCCCAATGCAACAAGTTTGCCCTTTCCCAATCTGAGAGTTTTACAATTAATGTAGCCATATTGCAACATTCAAGTCAGAATCTTTCAGCTAAGAAGCCACAAGTGAGGGTATCTATTCTACCAAATTTGATCGGGACTTGCACCTAGAGCAAACTGCAAACACGAGCATAAGTGAGCCCACAAGGAGCAAACATGTCACTGGGGAGACGTAAAACTTGATGGGGGCATTAATAACAGCCCACTTTCACCAACAAGAGGCAAGCCCCCATTCACTGTGAACCTGTATTTATTATAGAATATTTTCTCCTTTAACAACAAATAAAAATCAAGCATGTTCCTTCTGCTATGCATCCAAGCCAAGCTATAAAAAACATGGTTTGTATATTCCTTTTCCAATGCCGAGACAACCCCGGAAATCTATTTTTATGGATTTCCTTCAAAACCATGACATCATGATTATATTTTTGCAGAGGTTGATAGGTTTAGTAAAATAGTTGTGCTGGGTACTTGACAGTCATAGAACCAAGCAGCAAACATACTTTCTTAACAAGTGCAAAGGCACTCTAGATTACAGACTTCTATAGTTTGATGTTGTGTACGTAATAACAATATCTTTATTGGGTATTCAACTCTATGCACATGAACCATTTTGTATATATGCTTGTGTAATGTCCCCTTCCTTTTAGGCCTTGAGGCCCATACCGCTAACCCATGTGATTCCTGTGGGTTCGAGCGGTTACTGAGAGCTAGGGGATCAGATCANAATACTTGCAGACTTCATCTGTAGCAGTTCAGCCGGTTATCAGTGGTAAGTGTGTATTTTGTCTCACAAACCCTAACCCTAATTTTTCCTATAAAATAGGGATTTTTGGCTGGCAGTCTGTAAGCCCAGTTATATCCGCATAATTGTTCAGAAATAGAAAATATCAGTATTTGGGATATTTCAGCTTGGGATATTGTAATAATGTTCTAGTCATAGGCGCTTACAGTATCATTTCTTCATATTTATAGAAAGCAACTTTTATTTAATAAGGACCTTGTCACTTTTATTAGAGAATTAAGCTTGAGCTTAGGGTTTTTGCCTCTTTCTAGTATAAACAGGGACATCCCTCGTCCTCTCATCTACAACTCTTTATCATTTTATCCACACAATCAACAAATATTTTGGTGTTTAATGGAGACATTTCCTCCGTTCCTCCGATTTGCAGGTGCAATCCACCCTTGGGTGTGCAAGTGCCACCATTGCTTTCTTTGCTTTGGTTCTTTGGTTTTTCTTACTCTTAGTTTTATGTGCCCGTCACATCAATAGTTATAGTAGTTCCATTTTCATGATCGAAACACTACAAAGTGGTATCGGAATTTCAGTGAACTTTTTGCTCTAGATGTGTGTTCAAAAAAAATGTCAAGGGGCAAATCCCAATATCTCACCAAGGAAGCCTTGGATGAAAACTTCATGAAATTTGCAAAAGAAATGATGTGATTGGCACAGCTACAAGCCTAAGGCAAAAGAACAACGGACAGTAAGCCTTCAATCTTTGTGGAGGAGGAAGTAAATCATTGGGGCTTGAAGGAAATACTACTCCAAACTCGTGAATGGAATGGAACTCTCACAAACACACTTTCAACCATTAGATGAAGATCCCACAATACAACTTTGAAGGTGATGTGGAAGTCGTTACCCCTGTTACTAACTTTTTTGTACCATAGATGGATTAGCTGAGGAGCCGCCGGTTGACAGGCTTGTTCAAAGTCTGATTCCAGTGTATCAATTGATCCACCCTTATGTCTAGCCAATATTGGCTAGCCAATTTTTTATTTGAATAATTTTGACCATGGCCCCGCGAGGTTTGTAATAAAATGTGCTAGTAGGGTATTTTTTGAGTGGTTCGGTCTCCTGAGACGTATAATCTCAAATAGGGTATTCCAGAGAATTTTTTGCCCCTGACAATTATGCTTTGCCTTCAGCCGAGTATAATTGACGAGATTTTCTCCCGCTTCCTCCAAAGCTGGTATGCCCGATGTTGAATTATGGGCCTTGGGGGGTTATTACAACCCAACAGAGTGTTATAAGCCTACTAGACATTATTTAGATAGATCATGGTCATGTCTTAAGTCATCTGGAAACATAGAAAAATTTCGAAAAAATATTTTTCGAACAGTGAAAAAAAAAAAAAAAAATTTATTTTTAATTACTTTTCCAAAGTTTTTTGGGTTAATTTTTCCATAAATTAAATGGAAAAAACCCGTTCGTGGTAAGTCGGTCATCCGGACTCCGAATTCAATGATTGAAGGCTCTAACCTTAAGCCAAAAATCATTCTTGATTAGCCAGCCAGTCAGAACCAACTTTCAGATCAACAATCGAACACATAATGCCTTTTTTCTCAAAAAAGTCAATTTTGAGTAAAGAAATGAATTTTTATTAGAAAATGATTATTTTGGAGAAAAATAAAACTCTCCAAATTAATCCAAATTCAGTAAAATAAAAGGCTAAATGACATCTCATGGAGCACTTATGATGATTGGAGTTATCATAACTCAGCTTTAGTCATCATTAAGAGAACAATTAATTTATTATCAGTTATCAGACATGTCATCTCCAGAGCTCTCATTGGTCCGGTGATTTGATCGAGGTGAAGACTGAAGCTTATACCATCAGTAGGCTTCCCAGACCTAACAAAGTAGGTTTCCAAACCTAGCAGGCAGCTTTCCTATGCAGCAAGGTGCCTCCTTCAACAGCTCACGCCCCTCTCTCTCCTGAGGGCGCCTTCCACACGTGTGGGCTCATCTGTGGATGGATTTCAGTGTTTAGGGTTGGAGTGGGGGCGCCTTGCCTGGGTGGAGGCCTCTCCTCACTTCCGGTTCTCTGATTTAGGTTTGGACCTTTGTTTGGTGGCCAGGCTGGTTAGGGTTTGAGGTTTGGTTTTAGGGTTTTAGCATTCTCTCATTGTATAAATAGAGGCTCTTTCAGCTCTATCAGGGTGGATGATTGATGTAAAGAACCTCTGGTAAAATATTGTAATGCTTGTTCCTCTTATGCAACCTATTCTGTAATAAAGAAAGGCTTTGGAGGCTCGTGCTATGTGGATCCTAGGTGCATATGTTCCTGCTAATGAGGTGAAATTGTTCTAGTTTCTTTACTTTTGATAATGTGTGGGTATGAATACATGCTTTAGAGGGCTTCTATAAGCACGTAGGAATAGGTATTTGTAGCTTCAAGTTACCTGTTTATTTCATTTACTTTCAAAACCCTCAAAGAGCATTGTTTTATTCAGCTGTATTTCATGCTTTTGAGATTTTATTGGTAAATAATACATGTTTTAACCCCTATGTTGCCAAGTGTATAAGATTGTTTTGCAGATCACTTCATTGTACCAAGTAAGAGGCTGAGCTAAGTTGCATCTACTCTTCTTGGAGCAAAGCATATGTACCTAGCAGCTGCATGCCATTGGGATCCAAAGTAATTTCAGGGATTCAAGATCCAAGTGGTTCATCTTCTCCATTCACCCTAAAGTCAAATTTTCTCATTATTTTACTTTATGTTGCAAGCAGTATCTTGATCTATAAAGTAAATCTTTTGCATCTACTTGCTTCCATTTCTAGATCTAGGAAGTGTTCTTTCTCTTAGATCTAGTTGGTATTTGAGGCAGCACAAGGTTCATATATTTTGCTCAAATGCTAGGTGTATTTTTGTAGTATATTCTATTGTTTAACCCATCATTTTGCAGGTAAATAGCTCGCTGATTTTTTCTCTCTCCATGACAGGTTAAGAGGGAAAACTTGCAAAAAACTAAGAAATTAAGCTGCAAAAAACTTCCCATTGTCCCTCTTCTTAATCCCTTTTCTACCGATCGCTTTGCTTTGTTTATTTTACCTCTTCTTCATCACTGCCCTGTTAGTACCCTTTTTACCATCCCTTTTTCTCTTTTTGGACAGCCCTAGTGTGCCCTAGCTTTCTTCCCCTTTTTGCCTCTTTTTTGCCCAAATTTTTTGTCCCACTTGAACCTTGTTTTTGGCCTTTTTGGCCACTTTTTGTTCGCTGTCCCCTTTTGCATTTTTTTATGACAGCCACTTATTTCCTCTTTCGCTACCCCATTTTCTTCAATTTTGTTCATCCCTTAGCTTCTTAGTTGGCTGCCCTATTCTCCCCTTTCTTTGGTTTTGATTCTTGCTTAGTTTTTTTGCCTTCCTTCTCTCATCTTCTATTGTTTCCCTCTTTCCTTTTGTTCTTTTTACTCTCTCCAAACTTCTTCCCTTTTCCCTTTTCACAAGTTTAATAAAAGATCTCAAAAGTAAAAATACAAGGCACTCTCTTTTTTACAAGTTATAATTTTTGTAGAGTTACTTTACCTTTATTTAAAAAGTCCTTTCAAGGATGAGGTTCCTTAAGGCACATTGTATAAAGTTTAATAAAAGATCTCTGTTTGAGTGGGGTTTTTAAGTCCCCACTCTCTTCCTCCCCCATTTGGGGAGGCTTGTGTTGTGTGTATGCTTTGATTAGTGCTAGTTTTCATCATTCATTACATCTCATGCTTAGATCATTACTTGTTAATTCATCACTTCTAAGTTGATTACTCAGTTCAACAATCTTGTCCCACATGATCTAGTTGCATTAGAAAACATCTTTGACAGACGGGACAAAAGAAAAAGCAATGTTGAGCAGATGAAACCAAGAGATTACATTGAAAACAACATTGGGACGGAAACAGAACCTAAAATTATAAAAATTGGAAAAGGTACTTCTGAAAAAGAAAGGAATAGCCTCATAAACTTGGTCAAAGAGTATAGGGATGTATTTGCCTTTACTTATGACGAGCTCAAAGCTTATAGGGAAGATGTATTTCAATATACTATTCCCCTAAAGCCAAAATGTCAAAAAGGCAGGCCTTTCAGACAAAAACTTAAGCAAATAAATCCTAAGTTAGCACCAATCATCAAGAAGGAGTTAGAGAAAATGCTAGCAGCAGGAATAATAGCTCCCACTAGACATTCAACGTGGTGCTCTAACTTAGTAGTTGTAAGGAAGAAGAATGGGAGCATAAGGAAATGTATAGATTTCAGGAATCTAAACATAGCATGTCAGAAGGACAATTACCCCCTCCCCAACATGGAGACCCTCCTCCAACGAGTCACTGGATCGAGCATAATGTCGATGCTGGATGGTTTTTCGGGCTATAATCAAGTAGTCATTCAAGAGGAAGATAGGCATAAGACCACCTTCACAACTCCTTGGGGCACTTTTGAGTATCTGAGAATGCCCTTTGGCCTTATAAACGTAGGAGCTACTTTCCAAAGGGCCATGGATTATGCTTTCAAGGAGTTGATTGGCAAAGTCATTGAGATCTATCAAGATGATCTCACTGTTTTTTCGAAGGAAAGATCCAACCATGTTGGTCATCTCAGGCAGATTTTCGAGCGGTGTAGGAAGTATGGCATTTCTCTAAATCCGGCTAAGTCGGTGTTAGGCATAGAAGAGGGAAAACTCTTAGGACATATCATCAACAAAGACGGTGTCAAAATTGATCCTGAGAGAGTAGAGGCCATAAAAAAGATCCCTCTCCCTAAGAATGTTGAAGCCCTTCAGTCATTTAATGGTCATATCAATTTTATCAGGAGATTCATTCTAAACTTGGCAGAATTAATGAAACCCATGCAGGCCTTACTCAAGAAAAATGCTAAGTTTGCGTGGACCACTGAAGGAAGGAAAGCCTTTGATTCAATAAAGAATGCCATTACCAGGTCTCCGGTCTTAGTCAGCCCAGATTACACTAAGGATTTTATGATATTTTCATTTGCTTCTGAAGACACTATTGCAGGTGTGTTGCTTCAAAAGAACTTTGAAGGATTCAAGCAGCCCATAGCTTTCATGAGTAGAGCCTTGCAAAATTCTGAGCTAAACTATACCATTATGGAGAAGCAGGCTTATGCCTTAGTCAAATCATTAAAACATTTCAGGACTTATATCGGGTATTCCAAGGTTACCGGATATGTTCCCCATACTGCGGTAAAGGATATCCTTTCTCAAAAGGATTGTTTAGGAATAAGGGGTACATGGGTATCCAAGATTCAAGAGTATGACCTTGAGATAAAACCTACTAAATTAATCAAGGGACAAGGCCTGGCAAGAATGCTTACTCAAAAGAACGAAGAAGCCATTGAGATGATTGCAGAAAATGATATCCCGCAGCCTACCATGACTCCTACCCTTCAAAACCTTGACAACCATTGGTATTCAGACATCATTTTCTTTCTCCTCCATCTCACTTGCTCGGATCACCTCAAAGGACACAAGCGTAGGGCTTTGAGACTTAAGACCGCTAGGTATTGCCTTACCCAAGAGGGTCTGGGTTGGAGGAGCCCAGATGGTATTATACTTAGGTGCATCAACGAACAGGATTCTAAGAAGATATTAGCAAAGTTTCACTCAGGATTTTGTGGAGGCCACTATGCAGCAAATACAACTACCCACAAAATCTTGAGAGCTGGTTACTATTGGCCAACCATTTTTGCAGATGCTCACAAGCATATCAAGTGTTGCCAAGAGTGCCAGTTGTTCACTGGGAAGCAGAAGTTGGCAGCTCTTCCCCTTACTCCGGTTGTTGTCCTTGCCCCTTTTCAACAGTGGGGGCTTGCTTTTATTGGAAAATTCAAGGATAACTCCAGCAATGGTTTTTGTTGGATTCTCACAGCAACCGATTATTTCACCAAGTGGGTAGAGGCTATACCCACTAAGACTGCCCCTGAGAAGGTTGTTATAGACTTCATCGAGGAAAGAATCATCACCAGATTCGGGACTCCCTTAAAAATAACAACCGATAATGCCAAAGCCTTCAGTTCCGAAAAAATGAATGATTTATGTTTTAAGTATGGCATTATCCTATCCCACTCATCTGATTATTACCCACAGGGCAATGGACTTGCTGAGTCCACCAATAAAAATTTAATGTCAATCCTCAAGAAGACTGTGGGGGATAATAAGAGATCATGGGATAGTAAAATTAAGTATGCTGTGTGGACGGATAGAATCACTAAGAAGAACTCAACTGGTAAATCACATTTTGAGCTAGTGTATGGACTCACAGCCACCCTTCCGGTCAGTATGCAGATTCCGATCTTCAGGATGCTAAGTGAGTATGGCACAGAACAGGCAGAAATGGAGCAGAGAATAAACCAGATTATAGAATTGGATGAATCCCGAAGAGCTACTCTTGATCAGTCACTCAGACATCAGGAAAGTATGAAGGGTACTTTTGATAAGTCAGCCAGGCCGAGAGCTTTCCAAATTGGAGATATTGTTCTCTTATGGGATAAGAGAAGGGAGAAGCCTGGAAAGTGTTGGGCACCGTTTTTTACCCCTTTTTGCCTCTTAGATATCTTTTATTTCCTTCATAAAACATCCATATTGAGTAGAAAGCTTTAAAGTTCATCCATAAACCTTGGTTAAAGAGGTATAATATCATTGCTTGCTAATAAATTGAGTTTTGAGACTTTTTAAGCATTTTAACTAGGATTTTTACTTAGACTACGGGATGTACTAACTTCCCGTATTATCTCCAAGATTGAGCATTTGCAGGACAGCTAGGAGGGAACTGGAGGATAGAGAATGGATCCTTAGTGTCCACAGATGGATGAACATTCAACGGTTAGGTGATGTGGCCTATACAGATGTCAAGTCAACTTCAGTCAAGGGCGGCCACCTGTTCTACATCCAGCACAAAAGAAGGAACAGTTTTTGATTTTGTGGAGTCTCACGATTCTGATGAGGATCTCGTTAGACATGTTCATTAATTAAGTTGCAGAATTATAGCATTTCTAGTTGTGTTTCGAATTTGTATAAATCCTTCACAAAACAATGAATAATGATCACGATTTTGAAGAGGAACGCACTTTGCTTCTGAACTACGTGGTATTGCTGTGTAAACAATTTATGGTGAATGCATATCAAGTTTTAGTACTGTAAATCTTTAACTGTGTGTGGAGCAAGGCTTTGGAGGGCCAACATCGTTGAGTTTTCACACACTTTTACATTGCCGGTGTAGCGATTTGGGTGATTGCAGCGATTTCCTGTTGATGCAAGTTAATTAAATCGTGCTATTGGTATGTGTTATCCTGTAGTTTCTAGTTTATCATTGCAGAACAAATTCAATTAAGTTTCTGATCGATTTTATTACTGCTCTGTTCTTTCATTTCATGGTTCAAGCTACAATTTCTATCGTGCTATATATCACTGGCAATATTGGATAAACGCTGTTCTTTTACTGGTTGAATGTTGAAGATATTGATGGTTCAAATCACGATTCCAGTACATTATATATTGTTGTTTATTCAAATGAGAAGTGTCAAGAAAACAATTATGAATTATGAATAATTTCCCGTAGGAATTTAATTGATGACTGTTCATTCAGCGCTGGGAAACCGAGCAGAATTTAGTAGTCTGTAGCCTAGGGTTAGATTTACTATTTAAATTGCTTTTTAATCTCAGTCCTTTTTGCTTTCATAAATCAAATACTGTGTGCTTAAGAAGAAACAAATGAAATCACCCTTGTAAAAGGATTTTGTATCTGTAAGTTGCAGTATTTTTCATCTGTCAATAGATTTAATTTACAGTTAGCTAAATTCCAGATAAGTCTAGCCCCTAAGTCCTAAAACCTGGATGTGTCTCGAAGTTTACTGACCCGGATTGATTTAAATTTAAGTTCTGATTCACATTTGTAGATCAGAGCCCAACATTTTGGTGCCGTTGCCAGGGAGGCACTATAGAAGCAGACTTAGGAACCTTAGTTTTCTGATAAAAACAAAAATTTCAAACAAAAACACAGAATAGGTTTTACTTTTATGTCAAGACTAAGAGACGAGAAAGGAAGATTTCTTTAAAAACCCCCAAAAACAGAACTAACAGGAGCTTCTCTTCCAAAAGGATTCATCTCAACAGTAGGTACTTCTAAAATGGCTGAGGAAGAGACAGGAAAAGGACCAACTGCCGAACAGAGAAGGGAGTATGAGAGGATGCTGGAAATAGAGAACAAACGCAGACAGGAGAGAAGAGAAGAAGAAAGGCGATATGAAAGAGAAGAAGAGAGGAGACATGACAGGGAAGAAGAAAGGAGACAAGAGAGGGATGAAACAACTGATCAGGAAGCCACTTTCAAATTCCCCATCCTGGATACTAGTATTATCTTAGGGGAAGATGTAAAAATGAAGAACATTCCACCCTCTGTTTTACCAAACTTCTATGGCCTGACCTCTGAAGATCCTGACTCTTTCCTATTCGAATTTGACATCTTGTGTCGAACATATGGGTATACTGATGACACCCATAAGCTCCGTCTTTTCCCTGCTACCCTTAAAGCAGCTGCCTTGAAGTGGTTTATGGGCCTAGGAGAACATTCTATTACTAGCTGGGATGAAATGAGGAAGATCTTTCTTCGGAAATATCAGGCCTATTGCAAATCAAAGGATCTCAAAGATGACATCTTTGGAATGACCCAGCAGGAAGATGAGAGTTTGGAGGAGTATCTGGAAAGGTTTTCATACAATTTACAGAAATCTAAATACAATTCTTTAACATCAGAGATGATTAGAACAATATTTCTGAAAGGGATAAGAGAAGAATATTTAGATATTTTAAATGTTATGGGCAAAGGTGACATTTCTTACCTTCCATTTGATGAGATACAAGATTTATGTCAGAAATATTCAAGAGGGAAGGCTAGGACTGGAAAAAGAGACATCATTACCAAAGTAAATAAGTCTGCAAACAGTGGTATTTCTAGGGCTGAGCTTGGAAATCTGCTAGAAGATTTCAAGACTGATTTATTGAGTACATTGGGCACACAGGTTAAAGTAGCAAAAACCAAGAAAAGACAAGAACAACAGGACCAGCAAGATCAAGCCTTGTCTATCTTTTGTCCTAAGTGTAGAAAGAAGCACCCACTCAAAG
>LPNX010306330.1:345976-357620 GCA_001517045.1 Pseudotsuga menziesii
AAACGATGTTCTTTTACTGGTTCAAATCACGATTCCAGTACATTATATATTGCTGTTTATTCAAATGAGAAGTGTCAAGAAAACAATTATGAATTATGAATAATTTCCCGTAAAGGAATTTAATTGATGACTGTTCATTTAGCGCTGGGAAACCGAGCAGAATCTTGTAGTCTGTAGCCTAGGGTTAGATTTACTATTTAAATTGCTTTTTAATCTCAGTCCTTTTTGCTTTCATAAATCAAATACTGTGTGCTTAAGAAGAAACAAATGAAATCACCCTTGTAAAAGGATTTTGTATCTGTAAGTTGCAATATTTTTCATCTGTCAGTAGATTTAATTTACAGTTAGCTAAATTCCAAATAAGTCTAGCCCCTAAGTCCTAAAACCTGGATGTGTCTCGAAGTTTACTGACCCGGATTGATTTAAATTTAAGTTCTGATTCACATTTGTAGATCAGAGCCCAACAGAAAGCATGGGAAATTTGACATCCTTTGGAAAGGCTCGTTTATCATCCACGACACGACTGGCACCAATTCTTTTTTCCTTAACACTATGGACGAAAAAAATTTAACCCTGCCCATGAATGGCCAACACTTGAAGCCTTTTTATCGAAACAACCTCCAAGATGACCAAGGGGTCATCACAGGGCTTTTCTAAACCCATCTTTGTTGTATTTCTATGTACTTTACTTTTGTATCATATGTTATGTATCATAACTTCGTAGAATGCTGCATTAAAGCTCTTTCTTTTGTATACTAGCATTTGTATCATATTTCATTCTATATATGCCGAAAAAGAAGAAGTTTATTTCCATGTACTTTATTTCGAAAAAAGAAAAAAATATTTTCTGGTATTTCATCATGGCATATTTTTATCATATACATGGAACTGAGACACTTCTGTTTACATGCAGGTACCAGAGATTCCTGGATTCTCAGGCACTCTTTTTTATCAATAGATCAAGCAAGTGCCTGTCCCACAATTGGAGCTAGATGTTACCAACTTTTTTGTACCATAGTTGGATTAGCTGAGGAGCCGTCGGTTGACAGACTTGTTCAAAGTCTGATTCCAGTGTATCAGTTGATCCGCCTTTATGTCTAGCCAATATTGGCTAGCCATTTTTTGATTTGAATAATTTTGACCATGGCCCCGCGGGGTTTGTAATAAAATGTGCTAGTAGGGTATTTTTTGAGTGGTTCGGTCTCCTGAGACGTAGAATCTCAAATAGGGTATTCCAGGGAGTTTTTTGCCCCTGACAATTATGCTTTGCCTTCAGCCGAGTATAATTGACGAGGTTTTCTCCCCCTTCCTCCAAAGCCGGAATGCTCGATGTTGAATTCTGGGCCTTGGGGGGTTATTAGAGTCCAACTGGGTGTTATAAGCCTACTAGACATTATTTAGATAGATCATGGTCGTGTCCTAAGTCATCTGGACACAAAAAAAAATCGAAAAAATCTTTTTCGAACAGTGAAAAATTATTTTTTATTTTTTTATTTTTTTATTTTTAATTACTTTTCCAAAGTTTTTTGGGTTAATTTTTCCATAAATTAAATGGAAAAAACCCGTTCGTGATAAGTCGGTCATCCGGACTCCGAATTCAATGATTGAAGGCTCTAACCTTAAGCCAAGAACCATTCTTGATCAGCCAGCCAGTCAGAACCAACTTTCAGATCAACAATCAGACACATAATGCCTTTTTTCTCAAAAAAGTCAATTTTGAGTAAAGAAATGAATTTTTATTAAAAAATGATTATTTTGGAGAAAAATAAAACTCTCCAAGTTAATCCAAATTCAGTAAAATAAAAGGCTAAATGACATCTCATGGAGCACTTATGATGATTGAAGTTATCATAACTCAGCTTCAGTCATCATTAAGAGAACAATTAATTTATTATCAGTTATCAGACATGTCATCTCCAGCTAAAGATGAGATGGAGAGCTCTCATTGGTCCAGTGATTTGATCGAGGTGAAGACTGAAGCTTATACCATCAGTAGGCTTCCCAGACCTAACAAAGTAGGTTTCCAAACCTAGCAGGCAGCTTTCCTATGCAGCAGGGTGCCTCCTTCAGCAACTCACGCCCCTCTCTCTCCTGAGGGCGCCTTCCACACGTGTGGGCTCATCTGTGGATGGATTTCAATGTTTAGGGTTGGAGTGGGGGCGCCTTGCCTGGGTGGAGGCCTCCCCTCACTCCCAGTTCTCCGATTTAGGTTTGGACCTATGTTTGGTGGCCAGGCTGGTTAGGGTTTGAGGTTTGGTTTTAGGGTTTTAGCACTCTCTCATTTGTATAAATAGAGGGTCTTTCAACTCTATTAGGGTGGATGATTGATGTAAAGAACCTCTGGTAAAATATTGTAATGCGTGTTGCTCTTATGCAACCTATTTTGTAATAAAGAAAGGCTTTGGAGGCTCGTGTTGTGTGGATCCTAGGTGCATATGTTCCTGCTAATGAGGAGAAATTGTTCTAGTTTCTTTACTTTTGATAATGTGTGGGTATTAATACATGCTTTAGAGGGCTTCTATAAGCACGTGGGAATAGGTATTTGTAGCTTCAAGTTACCTGTTTATTTCATTTACTTTCAAAACCCTCAAAGAGCATTGTTTTATTCAACTGTATTTCATGCTTTTGAGATTTTATTGGTAAATAATACATGTTTTAAACCCCATGTTGCCAAGTGTATAAGATTGTTTTGCAGATCACTTCATTGTACCAAGTAAGAGGCTGAGCTAAGTTGCATCTACTCTTCTTGGAGCAAAGCATATGTACCTAGCAGCTGCATGCCATTGGGATCCAAAGTGATTTCAGGGATTCAAGATCCAAGTGGTTCATCTTCTCCATTCACCCTAAAGTCAAATTTTCTCATTATTTTACTTTATGTTGCAAGCAGTATCTTGATCTATAAAGTAAATCTTTTGCATCTACTTGCTTCCATTTCTAGATCTAGGAAGTGTTCTTTCTCTTAGATCTAGTTGGTATTTGAAGCAGCACAAGGTTCATATATTTTGCTCAAATGCTAGGTGTATTTTTGTAGTATATTCTATTGTTTAACCCATCATTTTGCAGATAAATAGCTCGCTAGTTTTTTCTCTCTCCATAACAGGTTAAGCAAGAAAACTTGCAAAAAACTAAGGAATTAAGCTGCAAAAAACTTCCCATTGTCCCTCTTCTTAATCCCTTTTCTACCGGTCGCTTTGCTTTGTTTATTTTACCTCTTCTTCATTGCTTCCCTGTTAATACCCTTTTTACCATCCCCTTTTTCTCTTTTTGGACAGCCCTAGTGTGCCCTAGCTTTCTTCCCCTTTTTGCCTCTTTTTTGCCCAAATTTTTTGTCCCTCTTGAATCTTGTTTTTGGCATTTTTGGCCCCTTTTTGTTCGCTGTCCTGTTTTGCATTTTTTTATGACAGCCACTTATTTCCTCTTTCGCTGCCCCGTTTTCCTCAATTTTGTTCATCCCTTAGCTTCTTAGTTCGCTGCCCTATTCTCCCCTTTCTTTGGTTTTGATTCTTACTTAGTTTGTTTGCCTTCCTTCTCTCATCTTCTATTGTTTCAGCCCTCTTTCCTTTTGATCTTTTTACTCTCTCCAAACTTCTTCCCTTTTTCCCTTTTCACAAGTTCAATAAAATATCTCAAAAGTAAAAATACAAGGCACTCTCCTTTTTACAGGTTATAATTTTTGTAGAGTTACTTTACCTTTATTTGAAAAGTCATTTCAAGGATCAAGTTCCTTAAGGCACATTGTATAAAGTTTAATAAAAGATCTCTGTTTGAGTGGGGTTTTTAAGTCCCCACTCTCTTCCTCCCCCATTTGGGGAGGCTTGTGTTGTGTGTATGCTTTGATTAGTGCTAGTTTTCCTCATTCATTACATCTCATGCTTAGATCATTAATTGTTAATTCATCACTTCTAAGTTGATTACTCAGTTCAATTGTTTATCTTTCTAAGATTAATCAACTACTTAAATCTCTTGAATCTCACCATAAGGTGGATCAAGAGTGCTTTCTATCGGAGAGTTTAAGAAACTAATATCATCTTGTGCTTGTTTAATCAATTAACAATCCATAAGTAAGACTCTTGAACTTGCAGAAACACAAGTCAAGAGCACTCTCTATCGGAGAGCATATTAGATTTGCATAATCACAGCATTAGCTTCATATAGATTAGCTAAGTCTCTTGAACCACGGTCATAAGACGAGGTCAAGAGCGCTCTCTGTCGGAGAGTTTAAATTAATTAACTTAATAAAATTCGCAACTCACACCCCTTTAATTAATTAACCCCCTTTCCTCCTTGCCGGAGTATGCTCTGACCGATCTTAGATCAGAATACCCAGAAACAGCATTGGATCTCTAAACCCCACAAGAGGAACTTAACTAAAACTTTTCCCCATAACCAATGCACCGGCGTTGTTTGATAAAAACCGAGGCATGTGGGCAAATTCCAAGTGTGGGCGTCGGGCTACCTAATCTGGGCACTAGTAGTTAAGTTATTGAACACTTACTTTTGACCCCAGACAGGTCCGTCATGTCTTCGAACGGAGCCACTGAAGGTATTATCGGTTAGGACATCCAGCTACCATAAGTGAAAATCACAATTAAAAACTCTAAAAACTTACCAAGAGCACTTGCAAAACCTAACATTCACTGGCATCTTTTGGGATTCACATATTTACACTCGAAGCATCTCTGATAAGTTGACGACATAGGCACTGGTTCTATCTTTTACGCATTGTTGATAATCTGGGCCATTTGTCCATCGAATGTTTGATTATAAATCATATCTGTAAATGCTTTATCTATTTCGTGAAGCTCTCAAATATTTGTCTATCTTTCAATTCCGGTGATAGCAACGTGGATTGTTTTGTCTTGTGTTAAATTCATCACATTAATCATCTTAAATCACAATAACTCCTAAACAACACCCATCCGCATCCGAAACATCTAAAAATTAACTTAAACATTGAGCCATAGAAAACTCTTTGTTAGAGACTACCCCCCTTGGCTTCGTTAGGAGTTAGCCTAAATGGAGGACCTAGGAGTAGGTGACAGTACCTAGCTCTATGCTTGCCCCCAAGGTCACACCTCTCCCACTTTCTCAAGTGAGGAGACAGCTTTCGGAAGATTTTTGCTGCTGGTGTGCAGTCGGCAAACAACAACCCCTCCTTCAGAAAGGGGTGATTTTGATCAATAGTTCCTGAAATGAGATTAGTGGCTTCTCTACAAATCATTGGTTAGAGGTCCTTCAGCTTTATCAGATGGTCCATTGGCTCAGTTTGCCCGGTCAGAGACAGTGCTTGGTCCTCTATTGATGTGATATTTGTAACCCTTATTTACTCTTAGCATGTTTTCTAGCATGATAGTATGTTAGCATGGGATGTTCCATGTATGCTTCTATAATGACTCGTATACTTAAATTGGTGTGCGTCTCCTTGTCTAACCTTGTTGTTATTCTTCTTGCTTCATAAGTGTGTTATTACGATGTTGATTTGTACCTTGGTCAACTAAGTTAGGTGATTTCATCCATTTCATAACTTTTACCTAACCACTTTTCAATTTGCTAGCCAATTCACTCATCCCCTTCATTTTTCCCCTTTGTGAATGATCTGTCATTAGTAACAACATATGTTCTCGTTACTATTCCAATGTATGAATGCCTCAAACCAAAGCTAAACGAGTCTTGTACTCTCAAAAAAGGAAGTTGTTAATAAATTAAATGCAAAGGAAAAGATCATGGAAAATACTCCCCATCGCAAAACCCAGGTTCCCTTGTCCCATGTTATCAAAACCACATCTAAAAAAGGGACTAAACCAAGGGCTAAACGAAATATCAAAAGAAAATGAAAAAAGGCATCACAATACGAAGGCGCGAGGAAGGATGACCCATGACAACACTTCCTAGACCCACGTGAAATAAACATCTAAAAAATCCTAACTCTTGAAAGTTAAGGATAGACCTATTAGTTCTATATTGCTATGATGGTTATGTATGTAATTCACTTCATATACCCTCACTTGACTTAGGTAGCTTAGTTGTACATGTTGACTCAAGACTCTCACATGTTAAAAGGTTCTAAGGGTTACACCAATGTTAGACTAGATGATTAGATATTATAAATCATTGAGTTATTAGAAAAGGTGTATTTGTAATATATATCGTGTATTGTTGTCGTTAAACTAACATTGGCTATAATGATGGGTCGACTTTATGCACTAGAGTGTTTTTATTTACACGTGTTATGACTTGTTATGGTGTGTTGGATGGCTATTAGGCACTATTTCATGGAGCACTACACTTGATGACATGCACATGATGTTCCTAGAGCACATTGGAGGGGGGCTCCGCCCTTCCTAGAATGATGGGAACACCTCTATGGCACATGGGAGGTCTAGGGAACTTTCTAGCACCTTCATCTTGTTGATGTTTCTCCAAGTTGTCGCAACAAACATTCTCCCATATTGGTCATGTTGATTTGACCAAGGGGGGATGATACATTCACATGGGATCCTGAGTCATATGGCTAGAGGTGAATGGCCCAGGTAGGGGTAGTCCTTCTCCCATTATCTGAATCATATGGTGTGAGGAGATTGGCCCCAGAGTGCTCTCACATTTCCTGCTCTATGATGGAATGATCTATTCCATATAAGATATTTGACTTGTTTATTTGATAGGGGCTTTCATCCCCTTGTGGAATATACAAGTCTAGTCTAATGTTGAATTGACGCGGACTCTAAGAAGTGTATGAGACTTCTTAGTGGGTCCATTCAACATTAAAGCTCTATGCGTGAGTAAACGCGCATGTGAGGGGAAGAATAACATCATCATTCATGGACAACTTGTCTTAAGAAAAAAGGAAACTCCAACAATAAAGGTGGTCAACATGTGAATCAACATTGAAGTGCTCTCCAGTCACAAACCTAGTCACGGTGAAAGTGTGAATCTTCAAGAGAGAGAATAGCGAACTCAAGAAAAGAGATAAGAGTCTTCAAAGGTGCTTCTTCGATCTTCACTAGATCTTCTTTTGACTTATGTGCACTAGACAATCTTGGACTTGGACAAGTTGAGTTGGTTGGCAAATGAGGAGTCTCTACTCTTATTTATACACATCAAATCACCACAAATTCACTTTTGAGGCCAGGGCCGAAGGAAACACCAACAATAAAGTGGCCGACATGTGAATCAACATTGGAGTGGTCAATTGGGCTAATGGATGGAACCCCAAGCATACCTCAAAAGGGTTGTGGGTAATAGAGTTGTGAAAAGTTTGTTGCAGCTATGTTGAACATATGGAAGGCTCTCATCCCAAGGGAAAGAATGTTTGGAGTTGTACATTCTCAAGATATTCACAATCATCCTTTGTTTGTCCATTGGATTGAGGGTGGAAGCCAGTCGATTTGGTTAGCTTGGTGTCCATCATCGACCATAGGATGGACCCAAAAGTACTTGGGAACCTGTTGTCTCGATCAAAATTGACGGTCCATGGGAGGCCAACATGAACCCAAACACACTCGAAGAAGAGACTAGAAGTGGCCTTTGTTGTGATGCTCTTCTTGCTGGGAGTTAAAATTGCCATCTTAGAGAACTGATCAACAACCACAAATACACAATCGTTGCCATGTTTGGTTAAAGGCAAGCCGAACATGTAGTCCATGGAGAAAGACTCCCAAGGCCTATCTGGGGTAAGCAATGGAGTGTATAACCCTTGCTTCTTGATAGCGGGTTTGGAAATGGCACAGGCAGTGCATGATTGCATGTATCAACCAACGTCTTGTCAAAGCTTCAACTAGTAGAAATACATTTGTACCACTACCACTATCTTCTCTATGTTGAAGTCCCCTGCCACTCGACTGTAATGTGCCTCCCAAATCAACTTCTCACACTTGCTTGAAGGAACACAAAGGTGGTTGAGATGGCATAAAATTTCATCTTGGAGATGAAAGTTTGAGACCGATCTTCCTACTTGTAATGTCTAATAGCAAATAGCAAAGTCAACGTCATTGTCATACAATTTGGGCCATCAAGATGTCTCATGTCCACAAGAGTTGAGCACAATAGTTAGCATAATAACCAGAGGTCTATTGAGGCAATCTGCAACTTGGTTGGTGCTTCCCTTCTTATACGTTGTGTTCAAGTGGAACTATTGCAAGTATGTGAACCACTTTTTATGGCAATCATTACGTAACTTTCCCTAAGTGTGCATGAACCGTAGGGGCTTGCCATCAGTGTGGATGATGATCTCCTTTCCTGGGATGCAATGTTTCCTTTACCAACAGGCCTACACAATGGAGTACATCTCCTTGTCATAGGTGGTATACCTGAGAACAAAATCAAAGAGTGTCTCACTATGATAGGCCATCGTATGTCCATGGTGAGAAAGGATTGCATCGATAGCATAGTCAAAGGCATATGTCTCAATCTCAAAAGGTTTTGCAAGTATAGCAAAGTGAGGTTTGGCGTCAAGCAGAGGCATTGTTTCAGATCCTTAAGTGCTTTCTATTGTGATGCACCCTAAGCAAACTTGGCTTTGGTTCCACCCTTGGTCACTTAGCTTAAGGGCCAAGAGAGAAACCCAACACAAACCTGTGGTAAAAGTTGGTGAAGCCGAAGAAGCTACGAAGCTCAGTTAGACTTGTCAAGGCTGGCCAATCATGAATGACTTGGATCTTGGCTACATCCACATTCACCCCATCTTCATTCACAATGTATCCTAGGTACTAAATTCTCATCCTATCAATGGAAGGGGGCATCACAGAAGGGTTTGGACTCTTTCAACTAAGGCCCAATCAAACTCTAGTAAGGAAGGCCCCTTGATCTTTGATCCATAGAGAATAGTGGGTCGGATAAGGGAGTCCATGAGACACATCTTGGATGAGATGTCCTGAAAATGGTGACAAAAGCACTGTCTCACGAGAAGGGATTAAGACCCATAACCCTTAGCAATCCGAGGTTGGAGGGTTAATTGCAAATTGAAACGAGGTCCTGAAAATCATACTCTGAAGTACATGTAGGCATTGGAGAATCGTTGTGAGTCATCGAAAGAGGTGGTTGGCGACCGATATCTACCTGTACCACATCTTATAGTAATATTTACATAAATACAAGATCTGCGCATTGTTGTATGGCACCAACTGTGAATCAATCAAATAGATTCTATACAAATATGATATTTATTTTTTTTAACAATAACGGTTATAAGTCTTTGTATTTAACTCTGGCAAATCAGCTGCCAGATGCCTTACAACTGCAAATCCAGGTCCAGTTACAATCAGTTCTACTGAGAAACTAACTAAGTTCCTGAAAAACTAAGCATTGACAGAGAAATCTAAAGGCGGCAGACAGAAAATAAACTGGAAATTCATGCTGGAACAGACCATGCTACGCTCCCTTTGCAGCGTTCCTTAAAAAAAACAAGCTGGAACAGCAAGCTGGACCAGACAGACAGGGGCAGCAAGCTTCCAAGAATCGAATTGAACAAGAGAAACATCCAGGGCGTGATCAACTCCAGACTTAATGCAGATCGAGATCATCTTCAATCTTAAGAACATTGACCAATTCTTTACAAGCTCTTCCTTCTCTGCAATCAGCGATCTGTGGGCACTCTTCTTATCTCATCGAATGGTACAGGAACGAGCTGCCTTCCTCATCTACAGCGTTGAAAATACTCTGAATAATCTTCAACAATCGAGTGTTGGTTCTAACCTCACTGAAGGACTGAAATGAAGCCAATTTGCAGCTTCAAAGCTGGTTGAAGGCGTCATAAGAATGCCAGAAAGAACTGTGCTTTTGGTTGAGGGAAGTTCAGCCAGAAATGGAGCTCAGCCTGCCTCCATTAAGCCAGCGGTCCTAAAGACATCCATGCTAAAAGAGTTAGCTGTACCAGAGGTGATCCTATCTATCCCAACAGTCATCAAGCTAAGGAATTGGTTCGTGATGCTCAGTGTTGTTGACGAGGAGAGCTCCTCTGTTCAGGGAGGTACCAATGTTAGCTTCATGGTCCGCCTCTTGATTGAATGTTCTGAGAACGTGAAAAAACTTAATTTCATCAAAGTCTTTGATAAGATTTAAAATTTTCCGGAAGTAATGGACCAGAACCATATTTTTAGGGGCCTTATTCAGGTTGAACGCTTGAATAATGATGCTGGAATCCCCTATGACAATCACGTGCTTGATGGAGAGCCTTCTAGCCTGACATAGGCCCTGCCAGATGGCTAAGATCTCAGCGATGTTGTTGGTATTATGGCCCAGCCCCCAAGCAAATTTGAGAACAATTTTCCCTGAGCTGTCCAATAAGACACCTCCACTTCCTGAGTTTCCGAGATTCCCTTTCGAGGCCCCGTCCACATGCAGCACATGCTTTTCCAGTGAGGATCTCCACTTAATGAATTCTAGCTCTCCAAGCCTGATTTCCCAGGGAGTATGCTTCTTAGTAGAATTCTTGATTCTAGAGAGAAGAGAAGGGTCGAGATTATGAAACCAGTTGTAATCATCTTTGTCAGCATTTGCTTCGTTTTTAATGTTGGAGTTTGAGGCTGCCAGGTCTCCCAACAGTGCTTTCACCTTGAGAGCAACTTGGGCCGGAGATCTCACTGTTTCCCTGAAAATCCTGTTGTTTCTTTCCAGCCACAACTTCCAGCAAAGGACTTTTGGAATCCACATCCAACACTGTTTTAAGAGCTTCAGCTTGGTGAAGGAGAAAGGGGCTTCCTCAAGCCAATAAGTAAACATTGTGGGGAGATCAGGTGGAGGGGCCAAGTTCAGCTGCCCCAGGATGACAGTCCAGAGCTCTAAAGCAAAGGTGCAGTTAAGGAAAAGATGGTCTGAGGATTCCTCGTGACAAGCGCATAACGGGCATCTTGAAGGCCCTTCCCATCCTCTTTTTTTTAAGTTATCCCAGGTAAGGATGCTATTGTGCAAAAGAGACCAACAGAAAATATCTATTTTGGGAAGGGAGGGGTGATTCCAAAGGTTTCTCCATACAGAGGGGTCAGGGGCTGCCAAAGGGATAGCCATCAGAGATGAGTAACCAGCAGCTGCAGAATAGTGACCGTTCGAGGAGCCCCAGCCAAGTTTATCCTTCTTTTTGGCTGAAAGAGGGGAGCATCCTTGAAGAGCTTCCAAAAGGGACTGCGCTTCATTTTCCAAGTTGTGAGGGTAAGCCCCCAGGTCCCATTTCTTCCAAGAATCGTCAGTATTCCAAGCTGATAGGTCCCATATGGTGGTTTTACTTACTGAGTGAAGCCAATTTTTAATGTTGGCCAACCCCTCCCGGTTCTGAATAGAAGGCTGTCCTAAAAGGGAGTCATCCCAGAACTTAATTTTTTTCCCATTCCCAGGTATCCAAGTGAGGTTGGAGGAAATCAGATTAAAGGCTTTCATGCAAAGAGTAAAGATGGGGGATCCTTTTTTGGTACGGGGTGGCCGTTCCAGGCATCTTTCCTTATGACCGAAGAAGTATTTGGTCCGAAGAGCTTTGGAACTCCAGGTGATTTTCCCACTTATCATTTTCCAGAGAATCTTTCCTCCCATTGCCACATTGTGCCTGGCCATCTCTGATTTGCAGCCCTCCTTCCAGCTTTGGAGTTTTGACCTTATCCCAACCGATAAGGTGCATTTTCTTTCCTTCACTTCTTCCCCCTTCCCAGAGGAATTTTCT
>LPNX010306330.1:359585-375952 GCA_001517045.1 Pseudotsuga menziesii
ACATGATGCGTTCCATTGACCGGTTTTGAACTTCCTAAGGGGGCCGGGGATTGAGAGGCTATATTGATGGGATCTTTGCCAGATTCGTTGGGTTGACCTGCAGCTTCTTTTGTTGGCTCCTGAGGAGGGCTTGGATTTGAGGCTGAAGGGTGATTCACCTGCACATTCTTTTTAGGACCTGCTTTGGTTTTCTTAACCTTTTGCCAACCTTCAGGATCTTCCTTTTCAGCTGTTTGGTTCTTTGGGCAGTTTCGCTGAAAATGCCCATGCTCTTGACAGGTTCTGCATTTGAAAGGTAAGTGCTCATAGTCGACTTTCTGGTAATGGGACCAGGATCCGAGAGATATCTTCAAGGCCTCCGGGAGACCTGCCTCCAGATCTACCTCCACGCAAATTCTGGCACAATTGTAAATGGATTTATTGTCTGCTTTGTCAACGAATTTACCTATGCCATTCCCTATCTTCTGAAGAGCTTCATAATTCCAGCAATGGACTGGCAGATTGGGTAGCCTGACCCACATCGGCACCTCCTTAGGCAATTCTACCGTGGGATCGAAATCTGGGGTCCAGCGGTTCAAGTACAGCCCCTGGGAACCCATGAAGTATGGCCCGTTTCTGAAAATGAGATCTTTATCCTCCTTGTTTATAAACTCAAATAGAAAGAAGCCACTGCTTAATGGGTAACAGGTGACTCCTTTTTTGAGATGGGGCTTCCAATTTCTTTGAATCCAATCATCTGTTGTTTTTGCTGAGGGCCATAATCCCATGAACTGGCCGACCAGACCTCTCTCGGAGAGAGCTAGGGCTATTTTAACTAACTGGGTCTCCGGCAAAGCGATTTCTGGTATCTCTTCAAGCTTTTTAATAAATTTAGGGACTGCATGAGAGGCCTTGCGCTTTCCTCCATTGGCTATCAACATCCTGAAAGCTTCTTCATCAGATAACGGAGGGGGAGGGCCCGAATCCCCACCCCCAGGGGCTGCCATGGCTGCGCTCCTGTAACCCTAGCGAGCTCCTCACGCTCTCGCTCTCTGGTGGAAAAATAGAATCTTACAAATATGATATGTTATTGATTATAATTTGAATTTAATATCGAACATCGTTTAACCTCGAGCAACTATCATTACGGGCACACCCTAGTTCAAATCATGAATATTGTGGCTAATCGAGGTGATCTCTTAGGCTCAAATTCATGGTAATTCCTCCCACATCGTGTCAAGGGAATTCCTAGCAAATAAGGCTTTAGTTCAAATCGCGCTCCCCAACAAATCATTTTTCTAACTAGACCAAGTCTAATTTCCATCTAGGCAAGGTTACATTCTAGGGAATCTCTAGTTTAATTCACGTTCCTCATTCAATCCGTGTTTTTTAACTAGAGATAGTCCACAAATTCCATTATTCTAAGTTGTGTTCAGAGAAGGATAGAGCCATGCTCACCTAGTCGCAAGGAAACATCATTTACTCTCACCAATTCACAAATCACAATCCTTTCACATAGGTTGATCGACCTAAAACAAGTGCTTGGGTACTTCATTTGTAACAGGAGATTGTTGAATATATGTTGTCATTGATGTCAAAGGTCAAAGATCAAAAACCCAACCTGAATATATGAAAGACGGAAAAGATAGATCACATGTGTCAAGAGATCAAAAGAAGGACCCACATGACATTGGTCGCATTTGCGCACATACTTATGTACATAAAAGAATAATTGTAGATAACCATAAGTATGAGGCTTGTGAATTAAGCAAATTGTGTGTGCAATAGTCCCATAAGTTACTGGCGTTTGTGCATCTTAAAATACTAAGATGAATTGCAAAAGTGGCACGTCGACGCACAAACATTAACTTGTCAGAGACGCAATCCAGCGGAATGATATCCAAAGCAAACGGACTTCACAAGTGGACACATCTCTTGAGTGAAGAATTTTATAAATAGGCAAGAGATGATCATTGTGAAATAAGCTTGTGAAATATGAAGATCTAATTGTTTGACAAGCTTCGAAGTCTTTGTTTTTCGGGGTATATTGAATATTCTTTTGGAGCGGAGCCGCAGTGCAAGATGAGCAACACTAGTTGATAGAATACCCGAAGTCTGGATGTGCGAATAGCACGTATATCTGTGCAGATCACTGTTATCTTCACACATCATATTTTGAAGAAAGGTCTAACGCTAAAAGACACAAACGTATTTTTGTAGAAAGGTATGACGCGGAAAGACGCAAACGTATTTTGAAGAAACATCTGACGCGGAAAGACGCGAACGCGTTTTGAAGGAATGTCTGACACGAAAAGACGTAGACGTATTTTGGAAGGAAGGCCTGGCACATATATTCAAGCATAGACTCACAGACGCAGATCTAAATTGTTTTCGGACAACTGGATGACACATATATGCAGACACAAATCAAAAGAATTCACCAGATGCGAACTTTGAAAGAAGAACATTTTACTACACTCACATTTCTATCAGGGAGGCAAGCCGGGCAAGGATCAGGGGGCTCAAACTTCCTTCCAGTGGGTATTGGAGAACTATCGGGGTGCAGCAGGGTCCTTTATCTGGGTGCAGATAAATTCAGGGGATCGCAATCTCTTTCGAATGGCTGTTGGAGAACAAAAGGAAGTTGTCACTTCCACATCTGGAGAGTGCATTTCTTCCGCAGATCTAATCTTGAAGTCGGAAGTCATAGTTTGTGCGACAAAATTGATATCTATTCAGGTTGGTGCCGAGAGGTCATAAGTTGGAGCTTGTTACCACCTAAGTTGTACTTAGTGGTTTTTATCAGGTGAGCCTGGTGAACCGAACAAAGATGATTTGTTCGGACTTCAAAAGACCTTCAGAATTGCTTCTAGGAAGTGATTGTTGTACTATATCACATGTTCATGCCCCATAGGGGAGTTGTAATAAAATGTTCTAGCATGATAGTGTCTGTAAAAGACTCGGTCTCTTAGACTTTATTTGTCAATCCGATCAGCCCAGGGTGTATTTTCCCTTGGTTATTATTGGTTGTTGAATAAACGATTGATAATTTCTGAGTTTTTCACTCAATACCTCCAAAGTTGGGGTGGTCAGAGGTTATTAGAGTATATGTGTCAATGTATAAACATGCTAGGCATCATGGTCGAGTCATATGAACATGTCTAAGTCCCCCTAGGTTTTTTATTTTTTTTTATTTTTTAAGTTTTTTAAATTTTAATTTTTCCACATAACTTAGGCTATTTTTTTAATAATCTAATTGGAAAAATTGGTTTTGTAATAAAAGTGGGCCAAATAATCAGTTTCAGTCATGGGGGTGCTCATTTTCAAGCTAAGAGCACCATGTAAACCCATAGACCCACTTTTTCTAAGTTTTGAGTGATTTGTCCATCACTCATGTCAAAAATCCCTAAAAATCAAATATTGATTATTTAATTGATAAATTAATTAAATAATGAAGCAAATCCAAAATCCTAGATCAATGGATTCTCAACCGATTTGATTGAAATCAGTCTCATCGGCACCAAATTAACCAGAGATTGCAATTCCTTGACTGAAGGAGCTAATTAGGGCAGATCCAGAGTTGAACTTCATCCTCCTTTATGGGGAATTGCGCCCTCTCTCTCTCCTCCACATGTGTGGGCTCTTCTGGAAGCTCTGTGGTTGATGATTTAGTCAGCAGGTTGATGTGTCAGCTCAATCAGCCCTCCGATTGACAGTTAGACTCAGTGGAAGCTCAGTTCGGCTTCAGATCAGGCATTGATGGACTCTCCTTCAGCTGCAGTTGTCTATCTCCTTGGGATTTGCACCCCCTCTAGGTTGGGGTTTCAATTTTTTGTATAAATAAAGCATGGTTGCCTCCTTTCCGAGTTAGTTAAGAGTTGGATTGAGGAGCTATTGCTGTTGTAATACTGTGTAATATCTTTTGCTATTGGAATAAAGTGAAACTTTGGAGGCCAAAACGGTGTAATGCTCTTATGTGTGTGGAATTAACATTGTCTTGCAGCTTTTGTTGTTACCGGTATCTTTCTCTCAATTTCTGCATCTGAAGCTTGTCTGGCTTGAATGATTCAGCTGAATCAATAGGAGTATAGTCGAGCAAGTAAGATTACTTGTTTTTTCAATATCTCATAGCATATATGTTTGAAGACTCAGATTATACATGTTTAAATAAGTTTATTTGCATGTAATCCCTCTCTTTTTTCATATATTTCTATCCATATCTCATAAGGTTTTTGTGCAGGACTGTTTGTTAGTCTTCAGGTAACAGGGGTTGGACAAACTATGGATCTAGCTTGACTCCAGTGGGCATCCGATTATTTTGTGAAGGCGTTGTCCCTCGACATTCCACTAACTAGTCTTTTTTGCAGATCCATTCCAGCAACAAGCGCTCTTCTTTTCCTCTTCCTCCTTCAAATTTTTTAAAAATCAATCCAGTTACTTGTTTTGCAGCTTTAAAATTGTTTAGATCTATCAATTTCAGAATTCATTTTACATAGATCTTGCTGCCTTAAAGCTCATAAACTAGATCTCATTCCTAAAGAAATTTTACAAGCATTCTAGATCTAGTTTTAGGGAAAATTGTCATTTTTCAAGGCTATGAAAGTAGATCTAAAGCTTGTTGAATGCATGGTTGTTTCCTTAGAATCTAAAAAGTTATATTCAGCAATTTAAGTGCTTCATATTGGCTGCCCCAAAAGCAGGCCAAGATCCTAAGGAAAGCTTGCTTTCCTTGGTTCTTTTTCCGCTTCTTTAAAAACTAGTTTTAACTTAGAATTTTTGGGTAAAAAGTGTGTTCATCGAAAAGTACTTTCAAACTACTTTTGTGCATATTTAACTGTGAAAAGCTTGCTGGTTTTTTGCAGGTATAACAAAAAAGAGGAGGTGCTGTCCGGAAAGCATTTTTGGACCATTCAAAACCCCATAGCGGGTCTCTGTTTTCCCAAAATTTCGCAATTCGTAAACCTTTGGTCTCATTCCGTATAAGGACCAAGTGGATTAATTTCAATTTGATGATATTGTAGTAGCTGCTAATAAAAAGAAAAATCTCTTCGAATAGTCTCTTTCGAGCCTATTCACCATCCCCCCTGGGGGGATTCGCGTCCCTGTCACTTTTTACATTTTTTCATCTTTTTTCAATCCAGTGTAGTTCTAATCTGCAAGGGTAGTATACTTTGACTTATAATCATTGTCATATTCCATATCTGGTGGTTTCAAAGTAATTTTAATACTTACCCCACGAGCCTCCTTTTGAGCCAAAAGGTGAAGAAAGGGTCGTGGTAGTCTAATTAGAAAATTGTGGTTTGCTTATTTGTTTATGCTTCATCTACTATCATTAATTGTTTTAATAATCATAATAAAATCAACCCCTCCTTGATTCCCCAATTGAGGTCCACTTGGACCGAAAGAGGTTCCTAGAGGGTTTTCTTTTTAATAAGAACACCTCTTTTAAAATTTACTAAAGATACAAAGACTCCAGTGTGTATGCTCTGTACTTGGCTGCGGTTCGTCCAATCAATCAAGCTGCATCAAAAGCACTTGAGTGACTAGATTAATTAGTCTTCACCTCCCAAATTGACAAACCATCAGGCGAAAATCCAACGCCTCGAACAAACTGTAAACGATGGCAAAATACCCAAAGGAGTGGGAACAACTGGAAAGTGACCTCGAGGCGCCGATCTCTGTCACACCCTGACAGGTGCGTTACGAACACAGTCTCTAAGACTCCGTTCCAGCCCATAAACACCTTGCGGGTAGCCGTGAAAGTTCACTTTTGGACATACTCCAAGTACCCCTCGGATATATCTGGCGTCCCCTTTTTCGCCTAATTTAATTCATTCACATTCCACATTAATTTAAAATCTACCAAGAGACATTTGCAAAACATTCTTTCAAGCGCATGCAAGCACATTATTTTCTTTGTTGACTCCATTTAAGGCATTGGTGATTTATTTGACCAATTCTTTCGACTATATATATATATTGAGTGTCATTACTGTGCTTATCTGCTTTAAATCTTGCATCTTGTTATCTTTTGTTTCCACTGGTTAATTTCAAAAAACTCCTAAACAACTTAATCAATATAACACCATCACACTAAGTAGTTAGCCTTAGTAATTTAATAGGGTCTACCCCCCTTGGCTTCGTTAGGAGTTAGCCTGAACAGAGGAGTCAAGAACAAGGTGACAGCCTTGACTCGAGACTTGCCCCCAAGGACACACCAAGTGGCTTGAAGATTTCTGCCACGTAACCCAGGTGTGTGAAAGGCGGCAACAGAGCTTACACAGATAGAAGTTGCTACAGGTTGGTGCCAGCAGACCGCAAGTTGTACTTGAGATCAAGTGAACATCTGAATGAGTTGGTGGTGCTCATGATTGGAGACTATAATCTCCCATTGACGTAAATTTTCATATACAAATAAATATACATTTGTTCTCATATATTTGTGCGGTACTCTGCTTATTGGTGTGTTTGTTTAAAATCTGAAAATATACATATTTTGGACATATATGCGCTATTACTGATTCACCCCCCCCCTCTCAGTAATAACTTAATGCTAACAATTGGTATCAGAGTGGGTGTCTTCGGTGAATAGATTAACATCTGGAAGATTGGTCCAACGCAGAAATGACAAGATCAAAAATGTCTCCCAAAACCACAAATGGCACACTAAAGGAAGAAAAACTTGCAGAGGCAGACTTTGAAGGAGAATTGATCAGTGCTCTTGAAGAATTAGAAAAATCAAGGAAGAAAAGCAAGGCTTTAAAAGAGCAGCTTGCAGAACAAGCTGAAGAAACAAGGGAAGTTCAGAATGGAAGTAACTTAACAACTATCACACCAGGAAGAAAGGTGTAAAAAATTGGAAGGTGAAATTGCTCATTTACAAGGAGAACTGCACAAGACAAATGATCAGTTGAACTTCTGTAGGAAATCAGGGATTCCAGAAGACAGAAGACCAGAAACAAACATTAGAAGCTATGTAAATGCAGTAAAAAATTCCATGCTAAACGAAGAAAAAAATTATGAAAAAGGGGCGTCCTCCTCTCCAAGTGTCAACCACATACAACCAGGAATATTTCAATCCAAAAGGTATCAAACTCTCTTTAATGGAAATTGTTTTGTTTGTAAAAACTTTGGCCACAAAGCGGTAAACTATAGAGTGTGTCCAAGAAACTACTCTGGAGAGTATAAAAAATCCTACGAAAGGAATGATGCTAAAATACAGACTGAAGTTTCACAAAGGAACTCAAATTCTTTCAGTCCTTTGAATACAGAACATGAGTGCCAACAATGTGGCGACTATGGACGAGAAACCTAAAATTGTGAAAACAAGCCCTTACTGCAAACAATTATCAATCGAAGAAGGTCTCGCAGAAAAATCTAGCTCAATCAAGTTGTGAAGACTGCAAACTAGCACTACATGCGCATAACAAGAAAGGTGAATGGTATATTGAGAGTGGATGCTCTAAACACATGACAGCCTACATGTGACAAAGGAAATTTCCTAAAACTTAAAAAGTAAAAAAGGAGCAATGGTTCTACCAAAATTATAGGAAAACAAATGGTCACTTTAGGAAATCAACGAACTAAAGCAGACAATGTCCTATTGGTTGAAAATATGAAACAAAACCTTCTCAATGTGAGTCAAATGTGCGATCAAGGACATATTCTCACCTTTGATTCTGAGAAATGTAGGATAAAAGACAAAAATACTGGCAACTTGGTAGCAACCGCCACTAGGACTCCAAAATGTGTACATACTAGATGAAAAGGAAGAAAGGTGTTTCCTAGGACAGACAAATGAAAGTTGGCTTTGGCATAGAAGAATGGGACATATAAACTTTGATAATCTAGTCAGAATTAGCAAGATACAAGCAGTACAAGATATTCCAAGAATTACAAAGCCTATGCAGTCAGTCTGTAAACACTATCAACATGAAAAGCAAACAAGAGTCAATTTCAAGGGCAAGGAACGCTCTACATCAAGACTATTGGAATCAGTGCATACAGATATGTGTGTACCCACCAAAACAAAAGGATTGAAAGGTGAACGCTACTTCGCACTCTTCATGGATGATTTCACCTAGATGACATGGGTCTTTTTCCTCCAAAAGAAATTTGAAACATTTGAGTGCTTCATAGCTCTCAAAAACTTTCTAGAAAATGAAACATATCAAAAAATTTAATGTCTCGGGTCTGACAACGATGGAAAATTTATTTCAAATGAATTCGAGGACTATTGTGAACAACACGAGATAAAGAGGCAATTCTCAACGGCTAGAACACCGCAGCAGAATGGGGTAGTTGAAAGGAAAAACAGGACTGTGCAAGAAATGGCCAAGACACTGCTGAATGATTCCAAGCTTTCAGATATCTTCTTGACACATGTTGTTCACTCAACGGTTCACATTTTAAATAGAGCTCAAATTAGAACTAGCAGCAATATGATTTCATATGAGCTCTAGAAAGGAAGACCAACCATTGTCAAACATTTTCGGATCTTTGGTAGCAAATGCTATATAAAGCAAAATGAAGACAACCTTGGTAAATTTGACTCAAGATCAGATGAAGGTATTTTTCTGGGATATGCAATTAGAAGTAAAGCCTACATATGTTAAAATCTAAGATTAAAGAAGATAGTTAAAAGCCCAGATGTAAAAATAGATGAAGAATTAAAGTACAGTAGATCAAAAGACGATGATCAACCCATGCCTGAACAGATTACCAAATCATCACAAATCGAAGAAGAAACCATCCATCATTAGGACAATCTGCCTTGGGATGAGGAAACCAGTCGACAAGATACAAAAACTCCGTCCAAAGTTGTGCAAAAGAATCACTCAGAAGATTTGATCCTAGGTGATAAGAACGCTGACGTGGAAACCAGGAGAAAACTTCTAACAAATGGCGTTGAGCAGGTACATCTCTCACTATTGTCTCAAATAGAACCAAATAGCCTTAATGAAGCTAAAACTGACGAATATTGGGTCAAGCCTATGAAAGAAGAACTGAGTCAAATAGATAGGAAGAACATCTGGGAGTTAGTTCTGCGACCCAAAGACAAAAATGTCATAGGAACAAAATGGGTCTTCAGAAACAAACTAAATGAGGGACAAGTTATGAGGAACAAGGCAAGACTAGTCTACAAAGGATATGCCCAAGTTGAAGGTATAGATTTTGAAGAAGCCTCTGCCCCGATAGCCTGAATGGAATCAATCAAAATGTTTCTAGCCTATGCCTACTCCAAGAATATTACCATGTATCAGATGGATTACCGTGTATCAGATGGACGTCAAATTGGCCTTCTTGAAAAAGGAGTTAGAGGAAGAAGTGTACATTGAACAAACTGAAGGGTTCTCTCTCTTAGACAATAAGGACTATGTCTGTAGACTGTGTAAGGCGTTATATGGATTAAAGCAAGCTCCTAGAGCCTTGTATTCAAGATTAGATAAATATTTCCAACAACAAGGCTTCACACAAGGTCATGTTGACAGTAACTTGTACATCAAGGTGGAAGGAAAAGACATAACAATGATTGAAGTATATGTAGATGACATCATTTTTGGGAGCAGTGATGACAAACTCAATCAGAGATTTGTTGAAAGTATGCAAAAAGAATTTGAAATGTCACTGCTCGGAGAACTATCCTTCTTTTTGGGACTGTAAGTATCCCATCTCAAAGATGGTATCTTCATCACCCAAACCAAATATATTAAGGAAATGTTTAAAAGGTTACATATGGAGGAATGTAAGCCAGTAAACACACCCATGATCAGAGGATGCAAACTAAGCAAGGATGATGAAGCAAACGAGGCAGATCAAAAGCTTTACAGATTTATGAGAATAAGTCTTCTATATGTAACAGCCTCAAGACCTGATATAATGCAAGTAGTAGGACTCATTACAAGATTTCAATCCTCTCCAAAGGAAACACATGTACAAGCAGTAAAAAGGATTTTTAGGTACCTCAAATGGACTTTGGATTTTGGCCTATGGTATATACAGATGTTGATTGGGAATATAGCATTGACAATTGAAAGAGCATACGTAGGGGTTTCCTTCTTCCTAGGAAAATGCTTTGTTTCCTGGCTAAGCAGGAAAACTAATTCTAGAGGCATATACAGATGTTGATTGGGCAAGTAGCATTGACGATCGAAAGAGCACAAGTGGGGTTGCCTTCTTCCTAGGAAAATGCTTAGTTTCCTGGCTAAGCAAGAAACAATCCTTTGTATCCCTATCGATCGTTGAAGCAGAGTACATTACTGCAGCAGCATGTTGTTCACAAATATTATAGATGAAGCAGACTATGGAAGATGTCCAAATAAAAAATGACCAGCCTAATTCATTCTTTTGTGACAATACGAGTGTCATCAGTATCTCGAAAAATCCGGTAATGCATCAAAAACAAAGAACATACCGATTATCATTTTGTAAGGGGGCAAGCGGCTGAGAACACAATCACGTTGGAGTATGTGGATACAAAAGAACAAATCACTGACATCTTTACAAAACCTCTTCCTAGAGAAACTTTTGAGTATTTAAGAAGAAAGTTAGGAATAATTTTCGCCTCACAACTTGAGGCAAAATAACTCAACTAATGAAAGTATATGTGATATGGGAGCACAAAGCCAGGGGGAGACTGCAATGCAGAAAGATCCTTTGCCATTTATGTTAAAGGGGGAGAAAAGTCAAGAGAAGGTGAGCAAGAGAGAAGTTGAACTCAGAAGATTCCAATCAAAGGGGGAGCATTGAAAGGGGGGGTCTAATTGTGTTGACATCAATGACAAAGGGGGAGATTGTTGAATCTATGTTGTCATTGTGTCAAAGGTCAAAGATCAAAGACCCAAACTGAATATATGAAAGATGGACAAGATAGACCACAAGTGTCAAGAGATCAAAAGAAGGACCATCATGACATTAGTTGCATTTGCGCACATACTTATGTACATAAAAGAATAATTGTAAATAACCATAAGTATGAGATGTGTGAATTAAGCAAATTGTGTGTGCAATAGTCCCACAAGTTAGTGGCGTTTAAGCATCTTAAAATACTAAGATGAATTGCAAAAGTGGCACGCCGACGCAAACATTAACTTGTTGGAGACGCCATCCAGCAGAATGATATCCAAAGCAAACGGACTTCACAAGTGGACACATCTCTTGAGTCAAGAAGGTTATAAATAGGCAAGAGATGATCGTTGTGAAGTAAGCTTGTGAAAGATGAAGATCTAACTGTTTAACAAGCTTCAGAGTCTTTGTTTTTCAGGGTATCAATGGCTCGTTGATCGCAGATGAATTTCTTTTGAAGCGGAGCTGCAGTGCAAGATGAGCAGCACTGGTTGATAAAATACCCGAATCTGGATGTGCGAACAACAAGTATAACTGTGCAGATCGACGTTATCTTCGCACATCATATTTTGAAGAAAGGTCTAACGTTGAAAGACGCGAACGTATTTTTGAAGAAAGGTCTGACACGGAAAGATGCAAACCTATTTTGAAGAAAGATCTGACACAGAAAGACACAGACGCATTTTGAAGGAAGGCCTGACGCGAAAAGACGCAGACGTATTTTGGAAGGTAGGTCTGACGCAGATATTCAGGCACAGACTCACAGACGCAAATCTGAATTGTTTTCGGGCAACTGGCTGACGTATATACGCAGACACAGATCAGAAGAATTCAGCAGTTGCTAACTTTGAAGGAAGAACATTCTACTACACTCACATTTCCATCAGGGAGGCAAGACGGGGCAAGGATGAGGGGGCTCAAACCTCCTTCCAGTGGGTGCTAGAAAACTATCAGGGTGTAGCAGGGTCCTTTCTATGGGTGCATATAAATTCAGGGGATCACGGTCTCCTTCCAATGGGTGCTAGAGAACAAAAGGAAGTTGTCGCTTCCACACTTGAAGAGTGCAGTTCTTCCGCGGATCTGATCTTAAAGTCGTGAGTCACAGTTTGCACGACAAAACTGATATTTGTTCAGGTCGGTGCCTAGAGTCCATAAGTCGGAGCTTACACAGATAGAAGTTGCTTCAAGTTGGTGCCAGCAGACCACAAGTTGTACTTGAGATCAAGTGATCATCTGAATGAGTTGGTGCTCATGATCAGAGACTGTAATCTCCCATTGATGTAACTTTTCATATACATATAAATATTTAATATATACATTTGTTCTCATATATTTGTGCGGTACTTTGCTTATTGGTGTATGTTTAAAATCGGAAAATCTGCATATTTTGGACATTGTTACGCTACACCTGTACCCAGCACACCTTCAGATGTTCCCCAGGGAGAGAGAGACATTTTTTTTACTAGGAGTGTTATTCAACAGTGGTGGTCATGATCGGGCCCTTTGGTCCTTCCTTTAGGAGTACTATGGCTTAATGGCACTGTTAACTGCCCTTTGTTGGGGTTTTTAACCCTGGGGTTGGTGTCCGAGGCTCCTAGGGGTTGATCACTGGGTCACATGACCCCATACCTTATTTGCTTGCTCTAGTGGCTTGAGCCTTTGCTTCAGCTACAAGACCTTGGTCTCCCTTCACAGCCACATCGGACACCCTCCTAGAACTTTAGCTAGTTGGCGCTCCCTCTCCTTGGACTCCTTCCTCAGAGGATGTCATCATTCCTCCCAGGTCGTACCACTGCTTTGAAGAGGGTGTTGATGGATTTTACTGCATTCTCGGAGTTAGATGGGGTATAATGCCCTCCCTCCGGCTCAGTCCAGCCTTTCGTTCGGAGTGATTCATTTATTTTAGCAGTTTTTGGCACCTAGGGGGAAAATACCCCAGGTAGCCTACTATAAGCCTACTTTAGGTTATTTTTATATTATTTTATGTTATAATTTTAAGTTGACATTTTATAATTTCTAATTGACTCTTTAAGACGTGTAAACCTAGATATATTTGTAAAAGTGAGTGTGAGAGGCTATAAATAAACCTCTCCTCACTTCATTTTAACATAAGACAAGTGGGGCAAAACATTATACACTTATTCTATCCCAACTAGAGCTCTTTGAACTGAGGCGCTTCCTCTTGAAGACGTTTTATGGGTTTTGATGGCAAATTCTTGAAGTTTCTTTGGTTCAATGCTCTTGCAAAGGTGATGTTATGATTTGTTGGTTAAACACGTGCACAAGGAAGTATCCAGGGCTTTTCTTGATCTCTCTTTGTTAATTGTTGATGAATGATGTATGTTTATGGATTGAATGGTAGCCATTAAGGCTGCATTTTGTCTTGGCTAGATCTTTCGTCAACATTTAGTCACCTTGGTTGTAGAAGTACGTCCTTTTAGGAGTCCTTCTAAGGTTAGAACCTTGTGACTTTAGGGTTAGTTGTAAATCATAGGCTAAGCTTCTCAAGAGGTAGGTTAATCACTCCTTAGATGCCCTAGGTTAGGGTAGGGTTTTCTCCCTTTGTCCCAAAACCTCCCTTCTCTTCGAAAACTAGCATCTAGGGTTAGTTTCTCTTGCATTTGCATGTGTAATTTTGCATTTTCATGGTAGAATTAGGGTTAGAAGTAGGTCTGCAATTTTATGTTAAAAACCCTCGAAAAATAAAATTAAAAATTAAAAATTCAATTTTTTGGCCTTCCTAAATTTTCGGCCCTCTCTCCTACAATTTCGCCCTGCCCTATTTGTCCCTAGAAACCCTAGGGCAAAATTTTAGCAGGCCCTAAACATATAAAAAATTCCTGAAACCTAATTCCTGCCCTAAAAAGAGCCCTAAAACAGTCCCTTAAAACCTTGTCCTTCTCCTCTTCCTCCTCTTCTCCCTCACAGCCCTCTCTTGTCTCCTCTTTTTCCCTTTCCCTAGGGCTCGGTCAGCTTCCCTAAGGCTGCGACCTTCATTTTCCTCCCTTTTGCAGCCCACGGCGTTCCCTCCAAACCTTCTTTTACCTCACGGCCTTCTCCTCCTCCTTTTTAGCCCACTTCCCATTCTCTAGGTCTGGAACAGACCTCTGTCTACTCTTTTCAAGGCCTCATCCAAGCCCTTGCCAACCGTAAGGGCTGCCTTTATAGTGGCATCCCACTCTATACAGGGTCTGCTGCTCCTTTCCATTCATATCAGTCCTCTAACCCTGCACAACAAGCACAATAACATTGGTTAGAAGATTACTTTTTATTAGTATTATTTGTTACTGAATGTACGACTGCTACTAATCCTGTTTGCAGGCATATATATCAGACTATACACACTGACAGTGCTTGGTTATAATCATAGTTTAAATTCTGAAATATTGTTGTACAAGTTTCAGACTTTATTTCCAACATACATACTGCTGTTATAAAATGTATGAAAAGTTGATAATGAATTTGCTGAGTGATTAAGTTGTTAAACATGTTATTACCTCTCCTATTGGTTTATCACATTCATGAATTGTTTCTTGGACATAATCATATAGTTCAAACTCTGAATATTGGTGTACATTTGCAAGCATACGTACTAGCAGTCTCATAATTGGGCCATTGGCCCATCTTCATACTGCTGCTTACATTGAAGTGTTCACTGTACTTGAAATGTCTGAATCCTTATATGATCATCTGATTACTGCTGCCTTCACTACTAACATAAGCACTGATGTTGGAAGTATTTATATTTTGACGATAAATGGGTACTTGTAACTATTGCTTCTGCCTTCTTTCCATTGGCTATACTTGTAATAAATGACATATCACACTTGTTATTGCTCATTGGCTAATTAAGTGAAAGACACTCCATACTTGTTGCATATGCATGATCTAAGACTGAAGTTGCCTATTTGCTTGTATCCTCTTGAATGCACTATTGAAGTTGACATACTAATTGTACTTACATGCTCCATATTCTCTCACATAGTACGTTTTCTTCATTTCTAAATAGACTCCATAAAGGCACTGGTCACTAACCTCTCTTCAAGGAAGATATCATTTGGTGTTTTAGTATCCTTACAGAGTTGCCATAGGGCTCTCCCCTAGGAAGTTTCAACTTCCAAAGAAGATTGGAGAAGTGACTAAGTTGACAGTGGTCACTCTCTCCTTCATATGTTGGCCAGTGACTAGCCCTGCTAGTTCATCCTGTAACAGGACATATCTGCGCTATCACTGATTCACCCCCCCCTCTCAGTAATAACTTAATGCCAACAATTGACTTTTGCAATTGCTGCATTGAGATTGAGACTGTTGTGTTGTTTGCGATTGACTGACCGGCCATAAACATCACATAGTGATCAATTTCCATGTATAGACTATCTCATTAAAAAAACATAACTTATGAGGACATCAAAAATTTTGCTTAAAAAAGCATAAAAACACTCTGCAATGTAGAGCTTAGTGTTGAAATTAAATATGATAATAACAAACTGACAAGTGAGATTGAAAAAGTCACCAGACAAGTTGACGAACCAAGTCATGGACTGATGGAATGGAACAATAACTTTCATTTGTTTAGGAATAAACTATGCTCTTCGAGCATGGAGAACAAGGAAGCAAGCAGTTCAAGCACCAACACATCATTTCACCAACCACAGCACTCATTCAACTCGGGTTCTTCTATAGGGTTCATGCATAAAATAAAAATTGAGGTGTCGAAGTTTAATGAGTACAACAGAAAAAGTACAAGATAGATGAATAAAATCAAATGTTATTTTGAAATATGTCATATGCATGATGATGAAGAGAAAATAAGATATGCGTAGGAAGGCTCAGTTGATCATCGGTTCCTATGGTGGAACTCCAAATCCCTGGGTTTAGCAAGACATTGGGATATATTCAAAAAAGAATTTTATAAGTGATTTCAAGATATAGATGAGAAGGAAATTGTCACCAAACTCACTCGATTACAACAATGGGGTACGGTGGAGTACTTTCGTGAACTACAGGTACTAGCCACATGTGACAAACCTATCAAAGGATGGCCTATTACAAATCGCCATATCAAGGTTGAAATATAATATAAGAAATGAACTCAAATTAATGGATATCAAGGCCATGGAGCAAGCACGACTAAGAGCAAACTCACTAAAGAGAAACTCATGTTTAATCAACAATCATGTGGGTCCCAACTTGAAAAATCAAACTCCAAATATATTACTCATGAGTCCCGACAAAAGGAACTCACCATGGGATGCAAATAAAGGCACACATGAAGTATTAGCTGGAATGCCAATTCACATATCATATATAGATTTACTTCTTGCTTCTTCCTTATTGTTGCTATCATAGCTATTTATTTCACATAGATATAACTTTTTTTCCTTGCATATATACCCTCAACTTCAACTAGATGCGTTGCACAAATATCTAATAGTTGGATTGCCAATTCACATATCATATATAGATTTACTTCTTGCTTCTTCCTTATTGTTGCTATCATAGCTATTTATTTCACATAGATATAACTTTTTTTCCTTGCATAT
>LPNX010306330.1:376617-416656 GCA_001517045.1 Pseudotsuga menziesii
AGATCTAAAATCCCTAAAGATGAATCTAGCAATCAAAATAAAAAATATTATCCCAACACTATGTGGCTATAATGATAGGGATTTCTAACCTCAGACTCCTAAATTTTTTGATTGCATCAAGGGAACACAAAGGACGATTCTAATGAATAGTGGGAGAACACATAATTTACTAAATACAAGAATATCCAAGCGGTTGAAGATGTTCATCTGCCCTACCTCTTACTTACAAGTCGTGATACCCAATGATTAAAAATACTTCATGTGATGGAAAATGCCATAAGGTAAATTTGGCTACAAATTATTGCTAGTTAAGGTCACCAATGTATGCAATGTTAAATGGAGTACACAATGTCCTAGGAGCCTAATTGTTGGCCATGTGGGTACAGTAGGGAGCAATTCTTAAGATTTTATAAAATGGGAAAAAATTCATGTTTTATGGAATCAACAGTCCACCCACCTAAATAGTTGTGTCAAACAAGATTATTAATGTTCAAACAAAGTATGGAAAAAACCCAAAAAATGAAGAAGATAATCAAGGAAATAAAAAACAACAATTCAACAAACTCAATATATGTTTGGGCAAATGATATACTCTAGTATAGTGGAAGATTAGTACTCAAACATTCAATGAAGACCTTATCAAGTGGCAAAACGTACTGAAATGCAAAGCTACCTGGGAAATAAAGAATGTAGATCAAGACAACCCATCTTACCAATTCTTCAAGGTAATAACATTTTAGGAGGATTAATTGACGTGTAACATAGCCCTACATAGAATCTAGATTAGTATACTAAGTTAATTACGCATAATTAATAAACATTTATAAATGGCCAACTACGTATGAAGAGTTACATCTTGTAGTAGTATTTGTATAAATCTGAGTGTCATGCAATCAAATATATTTTATACAATTATGTATATGTATGATTGAATTTGTTAAATCGTCTTCACTAAGTCTAGGGCCTTGACACTTGGAAGACATTTTTAGGCCCATTTTCTTCCTCCACATGATTCTATTAAATCGTCTTAGCTAAGTTTTGGGAACTCTGCTTTTAGTTAGGACAAATATCCCCATCTTGTTCTCCACTCTTCCAAGGAGATTGATTTGTCCAGACATAGGCATTGTTAATTTTCAAAGGTCACTTTTTTCCTCTAGTCAATAGCATTTCGATATATCATCTCCTTCCCTTCAATTATTCTTTGGATGCCCCCAATCATCTCCTCCCTACAAAAAGAGAGATCAACAAGATTGTTAGGGATGACATCTATGGTATGGACATTTAGAGTCCCTGGGTCTCCCCTCCTCCCCTCTCCCCCAAAGGACACTTGGCCCCAAGATGGCCTTTTAGCATTTCATGCCAATGTAGGAAGGTCTCATTGTCATTGAAATTCCAAACCCTAGTTGATTGTTGGTTGTCCTTATGGTTCTCAACTAAACAAAATTGTTATTTAACTGCAAAAATTAAATTCTTCGCATAGCAACAATCACACATATAGCTGGAAAGTAAATAGTGGAAGCATAAACTCAATACACATTCAGCTTTTCATAATAAATCAAAGCTTACAAGGAAACCTCCACAAACTATCAAATTAAAAGTTATATAGTACACCCAAAAAGCAGATTTGCACACCTACCAAGATGATCTACCTACAGAAAACAAGAAAAAATTACATGCTCCATGATCTAGGTTGTTGTAAAGCCATGATCATACAGACTATTCCATACAACTATACACACACGTCCACACAGATCCGTACAACTAAACGGACCTGCGTGTTGTTTTTCGGACTACAAATCCTCTCATGTGCTCTAGACCTATTGGATTGATGAATTGGGTCACCTCTCTACAAAACTTGTCTTTTGTGAATATGTGTGTCATAACCCTCTATCTTGACCTGCCTTTATACTTGAGTTAAAGCCCTAATTTACCAAAACTCTAATCTCACAGTGAGATGTACAGTTGAGATTAGTCTAAATCACAAATGTATAAAAAATACACTTTATTACTCTCAACAATCAATATAAGACTATCACTTTATTACTAAAGTGAATTAAAAAATAGATTTAACTGGAACTACTTCCGACACTTTCACTCTCAACCTGTGCAGAAGTTCCTATCTAAGCTACAACCTTCAACACTCCCTCTTAGTGAGGGAATTTTGCACCAATCCAAGTTTGTCTAAATGCTTCAAACTTCCCTTTTGCAAAGGGCTTGGTCAAAATATCAACAACTTGTTGATTTATGGATACATATTGGAGCTTTACCGCTCACTTCTGAATCCTATCATGAATGAAGTCATATATGATCTCAATATGCTTGGAACTGTTATGAAATAGTATATTCTCAGAGAGTTTGACACAACTTTGATTATCACAATAAATCATTGTGGGATCCAACTCCTGATCAAATAATCCAGCAAGCAACTTACAAAGCCAAAATCCTTCACAACTAACAGTATTGGTCGCCATATACTCTGCCTCTGTTGAGTTGAGTGCCATGGAAACCTACTTCCTACTAAACCATATTGATGCATTTGTAACTTCGGAATGTATTGACTTGTATATCTTGTATTGTATTTCATTGTACCCCGATGTTCCTATCGAGAGAATCATCAATATAATCAAGTCATGTAAATTCATAGAGGTTAACCCTCCTTTCTAAGTCGGGGCAATAGTCCCCACAGTTGAGGGGTACTAGGGTTATTAGACTCTCCTAGAGAAGTCGGCCCTGGTGAGTTATTGTCAAGTGGAAAACTAGTATAAATAGAGAGTGAGACTCTCTATTTGAAATACACACACTCACTCAACTGTAGCGCATGAGTGAGAGAAGAGGAGCTCGCACAAGTGATAGAGAGAATAGTTGTCGAAGATCATCTTTCTGTTTTTGGGTTTTACTTTTGCTATTGGTGCTCATTCTATCTCTGAGGAAGTTGAGGGGTTTTCTCCTTTATGGTTTCCTCGAGGAAAACTCTTTGCGTCTCTTGTCTCTTGTGATTATTGTTGTGCATGTTATTCTCTCAGATAAGATCCTAAGATCATATTGACTAAATGATAAAATCTAACATGGTATCAGAGCTAACCTGAGAAGAAGACATTGTGCAGCTGCAGAATCTAGGGCTTCTTACTTTTTGGGTCTCTCTCCACAGATCATCAGCAAAAGGAGGCTAGGCTAACTCTCCATTGAAGGGCGCATTTTTCTGTCGCAGCAGAATTTGATTCCGAGCATTTTCAGTTTTTGACCTATCACTACTATGGGAAATTAGGGCTTTTCACAGAAGAAGAATTTTTGAGTGAGCCTAGCATAGGATTGCTCTCCTCCTCAAAATCGAAATTTAGAGACCAAGATCAAAAATTTTGGTTGGGTAAAACTCCGAGAAAGTCAAACGCTAATTTGACCCCGAACCAGAAAACCCTAAAAGACTAAAACTAGTCATTTTGGTGACTTCGCTAGATCTTGAGATTGGAGAAGGCTCGGGAGCCGAAACTTTTACAAGCCGAAGATAAATTCCTGATGTACCCTATGTAAAAGTTTCAGCCTCGGATTCGCTATATTCTGGGAGATATGATTCCTCCAAATCAAGGTTCCAACCTCTCCCAGGATCCATCCCTAAACATGACACCTAGGGAAAATTACTATATCTCGGGTTACGAAGGTCCAAATGAAATTTCTCAAGATGTTCCAGATAGGGCACAGACTGTACTTTCTGTGGTAAAAGTTGCAGAACCCGAAGGTGAAACAGGGACACGTGGAAGTCTGTACAAGTTCGCTATGCTGAACAGTTCTGAAATAAGTCACCTTGGGAAAACTCTCATAAGTCCCAATTGGTGAAACCAATTCTGCTCAAACCTGTGGTGTTGGAAAGAGGACAGACGAGGCTACCTCAGTGCGAAGTTTCAGACACAGAGGAGCAGTACTTTCAGATATATTGCAGAAACAATATCAGGCAATTCTACAGAAGAAATTGAAGAAAACTAAGGCATCAGATATTTTGCAGTTCTGATCACAGTTTTGGGACAATGAGTATGCTGCTCGGCTCGCCTTGAGGAGGCACATGTTTCTATCCAATCAGATCTGAAAGATTCCAGGTTTTTAAAATTAGGGTTTCTCTGACAAACCCTAGATCAGCCAGATCCGAAACCAGGACGGACACCTCAAATCTGTAAGATCTAATCTTTTGTTATTTACATTTGAGGTACTCATTTCAAAATGACCTATCACACTAGCTTGATGACAAGCTTGGTGAAGCTGAAAACTTTCGAGCATGGAAGTATAGGATTTCACTGGTTCTTGAAGAAAATGAATTGGACACCTACTTAAGTGGAGAGGTTCCAGTTCCAGAGGGAGATGAAGCTAAGGCCTTACACAAGAAGAACTTGGTCAAGGCCAAGAGGATCATTGTTGATTCTATCAAGGATCACCTTATACCACAAGTGTCTTCCCTAAAGACACCTAAAGAGCTGTTTGATCCCTTGACCAAGCTATTTGAAGGAAAGAACATAAATTGGAAGATGACTTTGAAAAACCAGTTGAAGAATGTAAAGATCCAGAATGCAGAGACCATACAGTCATACTTTACAAGGGTCTCTCAAATCAAAGAACAACTTGAAGCAATGGATGAAGAAGTAGAGAATGTAGAAATTGTGATAACCACCTTGAATGGCCTCCCAAGATCATGGGATTCATTCATACAAGGAATGTGTGCCAAAAGGAAGTGATTACCTTCAGCAAACTCTAGAAAGAGTGCCACAAGAAGAAGCTCGACTCGTAATAAGAGAAGAGAATATGGGAGCAACTGAAGATCAAGCTCTCACGATTCAAAGAAGATCCCTCAAGCGATGAGGAATATCAAGGACTCAATTCTTGAAGAACCTCTTATCCATCTTAGCATTTCGATAAGAAATGATGATGTTATTATGAATGAAGAAGATGATGAAGTTGAAGGCTCAAGAAGGAGTCTACCCACGAAACAAATAAAGATAAGTGTTCAATTGTCATTTCATGATATTTTTTGGTTATGCATTTGTTTATATTCAATTGATGTGTTATTCATGATAGAATGTTTGCATTAATGACAGTATACTACTAATATGCATGTGATGGGTAAGTAGCTCATGGTGCTATACAACTCTCCATTGCTACTTATCTAGAATGAAACCTCTTTGCTGACATATTGGATTAGTGTACAATCTCAATGATGTCATGGTAGAGATGGAAGGCATCTAGAAAGTTTCCATGAGATATGGATGAATGTTGTATTGGCTAAAATAGTTGCATGATTATATCTTTATGCATAAGAATTTGCCATTATAAATATGCATTATGAAATGTTTCTAACCATACAACTGGTGCATTTGATTTGTAGGAAAGATCACGTACAATCTGAATTGCCTACAAGAAAAGAAGGATGAGACTTGTTCGAAGAACAAGTGATGACAGTTCAAGATTCACTCTAATAATCCAAAATGAAGAATGATGACTAGAATCCGATGTCGAAGACCTGAAGGAAAGTCCGCAGTATCTTCCATATGGATCTGCGAGATCCAGCATGCAGTAGACAGCAACATCATGGGATACAAGGCAAGATTCGTAGCACGAGGCCTCTCACAGAAAGAAGGCATAGACTATGAAGAGACATTTGCAGCCACTGGAAGTTAAGACACATGACACGCAGACTCATGTGTGCAAATTAAAGAAGGCCTTGTACGAGCTCAGAAGACACCCATGGGACAACACATACATGAGGAGCTTGAAGATCACCTAGAGTGATGAAGATCTTAACCTTTGCTACAAAGTTGAAGATGAAAGCCTATAGAGGATGACAAGCTCACAGATGGGTGCGAAAAGAACTCTTGAAAAAGTTCAAGATAGAGGATCTTGGTATCCAGTGACCCTAGATGGATACATAGAATATTAGTAGCAGAGGAAGCTACTTGTCACTCCAGTACAGAATGTTTCAATACATAGAGTACGAAAGGCAGAGGGAGAATGATGCTCCACTTTAGAGGGAATGACTGCAGAAGATCCTGAGTTCGACATGGTACGACAGGATGGACAGATTACTGATGGCTCTAAGATTTACTGAGAGTAAAGCATATTCCAACCTTTGCTTCAAGGTTGAAGGCAAAACACCAGTGATGCTCCTGTTATATGTCGATAACTTGTTCCTGACAGGGAAAGAGGAACTCATTAAAGTTGCAAGAAGAAGACTTGCTGCCGAGTTCGAGATGAAGGACTTGGGTATGATGCACTACTTTCTAGGCATGGAGGTGTGGCAGAGTGCGGATGGAATCCCCCTTGGACAAGGGAAGTATGCAGTGGAGATCTTGAAGAGGTTCGAGATGATGGACTGCAAGGCCATGGCCACACCTATGGCATCAAACATGAAGCTATTGAGTGATGCTTCATCAGAGTCGGTTGATGCCACGATGTATCGTCGGATGATTGGGTCATTGATGTACCTGACGAATACAAGACCAAATATTTGCTTTGCTGTGAACACATTGAGCCAGTTCCTGACAGATCCGAGACATGTTCACCATATTGCTGCAAAGCATATTATGAGGTACTTGAAGGGTACAGTTGACTATGGACTCAAGTATGAGGCAAATCAGAAGATTAACCTGGAGGGTTATGTGGATTCAGATTGAGCAGGCAGTGCCATTGATAGGAAGAGCACTTCAGGGTGCTGCTTCAGTATGGGATCAGGTGTGATCTCTTGGTTTAGTAGGAAGCAGTCCTGCGTGGCACTGAGTACAGTCGAAGCAGAGTATGTCGCAGCTTGTTCGGCTAGTTATGAGGCAGTGTGGCTGAGGAAGCTACTATCTTATTTGTTTGATCTCCAGTTGAATGCTACTTATATATATTGTGACAACCAGAGTTGTGTAAAGTTCTCGAAGAACCCGGTGTTCCATGACAAGTCGAAGCATATCGAGATCAAATATCACTATATCAGGGATATGGTGCAGAGAGGAGCAATGAAGCTCCAGTATGTTGCGACGAACGAACAGATAGCTGATGTGTTGACCAAGCCATTGGCCAAAGTAAAGTTTGAATACTTCAGGGAGAAGCTTGGTGTTCTCCAGATCGAGGTTCCTTCCAAGGGGAAGTGATGAGTCCGTGAGCCTTTCTGACATGGTGGTAAGATTGGTTCCTCCCATGGTCAGATGTAAGTGTTGTGCCTTTCTGACATGGTGGTAGGATTGGTTCCTCCCATGGTCAGATGTAAGTGTTGTGCCTTTCTGACATGGTGGTAGGATTGGTTCCTCCCATGGTCAGATGTAAGTGTTGTGCCTTTCTGACATGGTGGTAGGATTGGTTCCTCCCATTGTCAGATGTAAACGTTGAGGCCTACAACCAGCATGAAAAAGAGTTGGCTCTGTAGAACTACAACCAGCATGAAAAAGGGTTGGCTCTGTAGAGGAAGTCCTTGCAGAGGGCAAGGCCTACAACCAGCATGAAAAAGGGTTGGCTCTGTAGAACTACAACCAGCATGAAAAAGGGCTGGCTCTGTAGAGGAAGTCCTTGCAAAGGTCAAGGCCTACAACCAGCATGAAAAAGGGTTGGCTCTGTAGAACTACAACCAGCATGAAAAAGGGATGGCTTTGTAGAGGAAGTCCTTGCAGAGGGCAAGGCCTACAACCAACATGAAAAAGGGTTGGCTCTGCAGAACTACAACCAGCATGAAAAAAGGGTTGGCTCTGTAGATGAAGAACTACAACCAGCATGAAAAAGGGCTGGCTCTGTAGAGCTACAACCAGCATGAAAAAGGGTTGGCTCTGTAGATGGAGAACTACAACCAGCATGAAAAAGGGTTGGCTCTGTAGAGCTACAACCAGCATGAAAAAGGGTTGGCTCTGTAGATGGAGAACTACAACTAGCATGAAAAAGGGTTGGCTCTGTAGAGCTACAACCAGAATGAAAAAGGGTTGGCTCTATAGAATTACATCCAGCATGAAAAAGGGCTGGCTCTGTTGATGAAGACCTACATGGAGGCTAGGCCTACAACCAGCATGAAAAAGGGCTAGCTCTGTAGAACTTCATATGACGAGTAGAATTGAGAGATAGCACCATTTGCTCGAGATAGCGGGAGCAATGATGATGATGATCCAGTTTAATGATGATCCAGTTTGATGATGATCCAATTATGAAGACTTGTGCTGATGAACTGTGTCAAGAGAATACCCTCCTAGTTAAGAGGGAGTGTTGATGTATTTGTAACCTCAGAATGTATTCACTTGTATATCTTGTATTGTATTTCATTGTACCCCGATGTTCCTATCGGAAGAATCATTAATATAATCAAGTCATGTAAAGTCATAGAGGTTAACCTTCCTTTGTAAGTCGGGGCAATAGTCCCCACATTTGAGGGGTACTAGGGTTATTAGACTCTCCTAGAGAAGTCGGCCCTGGTGAGTAATTGTCAAGTGGAAAACTAGTATAAATAGAGAGTGAGACTCTCTATTTGAAATACACACACTCACTCAACTGTATCGTAAGAGTGAGAGAAGAGGAGCTCGCACAAGTGAGAGAGAGAACAGCTGTCAGAGATCATCTTTCTGTTTTTGGATTTTACTTTTGCTATTGGTGCTCATTCTATCTCTGAGGAAGTTGCGGGGTTTTCTCCTTTATGGTTTTCCCGAGGAAAACTCTTTGTGTGTCTTGCCTCTTGTGATTATTGTTGTGCATGTTATTCTCTCAGATAAGATCCTAAGATCATATTGACTAAATGATAAAATCTAACAAACCAAAATACCATCGATGATCCCAAGCTAAAACAACACCCTGAGGTGCTCTTCCTGTCTAATGCATTGCCTAGCCAATATAAGTTTCTATACCCCTACAACAACTTCACCTCACCATCTCCAAGATATCTCAACCCATACTCCATTGTACCCCTTAAGTATCTAAGCACATGTTTTACTGCTACCCAATGCTCTTGCCTCAACTCCACCATGAACTAACTCAAAGTGTTCACAACAAAACATATATTTGGCTTAGCGTTGATTGGATACATCAAGGAACCTCCCAATTACCGATACAACGTGTGATCCATTTTATCTAAATATGATGTTGTTACATTCTTTAAATTAGTGAGCATAGGCATAGCCATAGATTTATAGTCCTCCATCCAAAATTTCTTCAAGATCTCAATTGCATACTTACCTTGCCCAAGGAAAATCTCCCCTAGTATCTACCAAACCTCCAACCCCAAGAAGTAATGCATCATGCCAATGTCCATCTCGAACTCAGTTGCAATATATACCTTGCACACTACAATGAGCTTCTTTGAACCTGTAAGAAAAAGGTCATATACATACAGCACCAAAATAAGAAGATCAACCTCCACAAATATAAAATACAAGTTGGGATCTACTTCACTTTCAATGAAGACCATACTCTACAGGTATCCATCAATCTTGGAATACTATGCTCACAATGCCAACTTGAGTCCATACAAGGCTTTTTTAGCTTGCAAACATGGAACTCCTTTCCATTGATCTCAAAACCTTGAGATTGCTCTATGTACACTTCTTCATCAATTATTCCATTGATGCAAGTCGTCTTTCATCCATCTAATGCATTATCCGTCCCATAGCGGAAACTAAAGACATCACTGGTCTAATGGAAGTGTACCTAGCAACTAAAGGAAAAGTTTCCACATAGTCCACTCCCTCTTTTTGAGAGAACCCTTTTGCCACAAACCTCGCTTTGTACTTTCTCTATACTACCATCAACCACATGTTTGCTCTTGTAGAGCCACTTGGAATTCACCGTTGATTTCCCTTGCGATCTAGGCAAAATGCCCGATACATCATTCTTCATGATGAAGTGTACTACACCATGGCATCCCTCTAAACCTACTGGCTTGCTACCTCTTGAAAATTGGAAGGATAATAATCATTAATTTGTGATGTTGCTCATCAACGCCATGTAGTTTGGAAACTGCTTCAAAGGCCTGCTCTCCCTAAATGTGCTCCTAGGAGCCTTAACATGCTCCTAATCCCTTAATGTCCGACTGAACCATCAAGGTCTCCTAATAAAACTAGTAAGAGTTAGGGGCTCATCCTCTATACCTGAAGGCTACTTCCCCGAACTAGAAGTCAATGGTGGCCCTGGCTCAACATTCATAGCTTCCTGCTCCTCATCCTTTGTCACGAGAATGGGCTCATGAGGCTTCCTAGATGCAATGTCTTCCTAAAACTTTACATCCTTGCTTACAACTATCTTTCTTTGTTCTGGGATAGAGACCTTGTAGGCCTTTGAAGTCTCTATAACCAATAGACAAACCCTTCTTGCTGGAAGGTTGCAACTTGGTCCTCTTCTCTACTGGTATATGAATATAAACTCAATAGCCAAATAACGTAAAAATGATTCACCTCTGTCTTCACACTAGTGAATGCCTCCTCTGGAATCTTGTCCTCCAAAATCTTGTAAGGACAACTATTTTGGATGTAGATTGTTGTGTTGCATGCTTCTTCCCAAAGAAACATTGATAAATCCCGGTCATGTATCATGGCCTTAGCAATCACGTTCTATTGTGGATTGTAGAACAATTAGCTCCCTCTTGATTTTGCATCCTTGCAAAGACCCTCAAACTCCCTGGAGGTATGATCACCCCCGCTGTCTAATCTTAAAACTTTGATCTTCCCTATCTGGTTTTCAACTAGTCCTTTGAACTCTTGAAACCTACTAAAGACCTCATCCTTGGTCTTTGGGAAGTAGATCCAAGTTTTACGAGAGAAGTCATCAATGAAGGAAACATAGTTGATACTTCCTGTGTTCACTGTTTGGGAAAGCAGCCTTGGCACGCTTGCCAAGTGTGCACTCTCTGCATACTCCCTACTATTCAATGTTGAACTCTAGAAGACATGTGACCATATCCCTCGAAATATGAAGCACACTATGATGCAGGTGTCCCATCCTCTTATGCCATAACTCGCACAAGATCTCTATGTTATGAACTAGGGCTCAAACAGGTTCACCCTGTAACCTACATAAGTTCCCTTCCCTAACCTCGATCACTTGAGTTGAACCTAGACTAGACTCCTTCGGTTTTAAAAGGACTTGTTGGTTCTTGAACTCTACTACAAAACTCGTATCTTCCATGACCGAAACTGAAACAAAATTCTTCCTAAGATCTCGAACAAACAACACATTATCAAAGTCTAAAGATTTACCTGATTGGAGATGGAAATGAATAATGCCAACTTCTACTACTAGATACTTGGCATCATCACCAAGCTCGACCTAAATTCCTGAGACATGCTCTTTTAAACTTGAAAGTAGCTCCCAGGCTAACCTCATTTGCCTAGATGATCCACTGTCCACATACCAACCATTCTTGGGAACCATGCTAGAAGAAAGGCAAGATACCATCAACAAAACCTTCTCGAACTTGGAGGAAAACTCATTCATCTAAGTTTCAATTAAGGCTACTACCTAATGTTGTTGCGGCCTCCCTTTACCCTTCTTCTCTGGACACTCTAGTGCATAATGGTCATGCTTATGACATATGAAGCACTTGACTTTACTCAAGTCCTTCTTCTCAAGTTGTGAGGATGACTCCTACTTCTCAATCTTTACCTTACCCTTGTTGGGTCCTTTACCCCTGCCCTTCTTTGTTTGACCAAATAGGGCATGGTCATTGCCACCTCCCTGCACTAGCCTTTGAATCCATCTGAGTCTCCTCCTGGATACAGTCATCCCACAGTGTTTCCCAAGAGGAAAAATCCTCTTGAGCAAAAACACCTTGGACAAATGTTTCCCATTGAGATGGGAACCCATCCCGTGCTTCTACCCTTAGCTCTTTGTCTTCAACCTTCCCCCCAACTATTGCAAAGTTGATCACAAATCCACGTGACCTTCATCAGTTAACTAGTGACTGAGTCTGATATGGTCATTTCTACAAATCTGAGTCCATTATGCAATATCATCTTCTTGTTTATGCAACGATTCTTCACACTTCTTTCTTATTGTGAACTACCAAACCCTATCAATTTGTCAACAAAGTAACTACATCTTTGACGATATCATTCACTTCTAATATAAGAGTTACCCTAACTGTCCATGATAGGAAATTCAAGGAACCTTCCAATCTATCCTTGAACTTGAGGCTAGTTGATGCCATCTCTTATCTACACACAAACTCCCAAATATGATAACCACAACCTTTGAAACCCTCTAACTACTAGAACTAGTTACTAGCAATTGCTTCCGTTGAGGTTTTCAATAGTTAATCTATTGTTGTAAACTCTTAAGATCCTCTTATTCATAGAAGCTTTCAGACCGTGTTAAAATTCCAAACCCTAGGTGATTGTTGTCCTTATGTTCTCAACTAATCAAAAATATTATTTAATTGCGAAAATTAAAATTCTTCACGTAGCAATAATCACACATATAGTTGGAAAGTAAATAGCCAAACCATAAACTCAATACACAGGTAATTACTCCTTCAATTCAATTTTTCCTCAATAAATCAAAGATTACAAGGAAATCTCCACAAGCTGTCAAACTAACAACTTTATGGCACACCAAAAAAACAAATCTGCACACCTACCTAGATGATTTGCCTGCTGAAAATGATAAAAAAATGCTTGGTCCTAGATCTAGGTTGTTGTACGACCATGCCCATACTACTATACTGAATCCGTACAACTATACAGACATATCCATACGACTGTACGGACCTTCCTAATGTTTTCCTGGCTACAACTCCTCTCTCAGGTTGTAGACCTGTTGAACTGATGAACTAGGTCACCTCCCAACAAAACATGTCTATGTGTATGTGTTTCATGACCATCTATCTTGACCTACCTTTATACTTGAGTTGAAACCCTAATCTACCAAAACCCTATTCTCACTGTAAGATGTACCCTTTAGATTAGTCTAAATCACAAATGTATAAAAAATACAATTTATTAGACTCAACATCAAAATATAAGACTTTCACATTATTAGTAAAGTGAATTACAAAATAGATTTAACTTGAACTATTTTCAATACGTTCACTTTAAACCTATGCTTCTTATCCAAGCTACAATCTTCAACAATTGTTCGTCATTATTGCATTCACCCTAATCTACCAAACCCTATTCTCACTGTGAGATGTATGGTTTAGTTTAGTCTAAATCACAAATGTATAAAAATACAATTTATTAGACTCAACAACTAAATATAAGACTTTCACATTGTTGCTAAAATATAAGACTTTCACATTATTTCTAAAGTGAATTACAAAATAGATTTAACTCGAACTACTTTCGAAACGTTCACTTTAAACCTATGCTTCTTGTCCAAACTACAATCTTCAACAATTGTTCGTCATTATTGCATTCAACAACAATAGGTCCAAGGCTTAGGGATACCCCCCGACTAATTGCAGATTTGCTACCACCATCTACAGATTGAGACAAACCCCCACATCCCACGACTTGAGAGGATCCACTAGCTTTTCCATCTCTAATAGATCAAGTTTGACAAGCACTTGGTTTTCAAATGTCCAACATACTATGTGATCCGAGGAGGTTCCACTACTTGTTTTGATACTAAAGGGTTTCCCTTACAACTCTCTCTTGATGCCTTACCATATACATTCAAGAGGCAATGATCCATAAACAAAAGATCTTACACAGTTTCTCTAAACCTGGTACTGCCAAGTTCATCACTTCTTTCTTTCAACCTATATCAGTGGCTAGAGGAAATAAGCAACAATCCAACTCTTCAACCTTTGTGTTGGTTGACAAAAAATCAATGGGACAACAAATTTCTCCCACTCAACTGATAAACATCCCACCTCTAGGAGTTTTTAGAGCCGAACCCACTCCACCCAAAGTACTGCTCACCAAGCTCAATCAGGCAACCAGACTTCCATCAAGAGGTTCTCCCCCTTAGAACGCGGATGTCAGTAGAGATGATTCATTTTGCTCCAAAGCTCCTCCCAATATTATGCAACTAGGACCCCTCAACCCCATGCATTGCCGTTGAAGTTCATCAAGGCATTGTCATTGAAATTCCAAACCCTAAGTGATTGTTGTCCTTATGTTCTAAACTAAACAAAACTGTTATTTAACTGCAAAAATTAAATTCTTCATATAGTAACAATCACACATATAGCTAGAAAGTAATTAGCGGAAGCATAAACTCAATACACAAGTAATTACTCCTTCAATTAAGATTTTCATAATAAACCAAAGGTTACAAGGAAACCTTCACAAACTATCAAATTAATAGTAGTACAATACACCCAAAAAACAGATTTGCACGCCTATCGAAATGATCTACCTGCTGAAAACAAGAATTTACCTGCTCCATGATCTAGGTTGTTGTAAAAACATGATCATACAAACTATTCCGACGATTAGGCAGACATGTCCACATAGATCCGTACAACTAAACGGACATGTGTGTTGTTTTCCTAGCTACAGGTCCTCTTTTGTGCTCTAGACCTACTACATTGATGAATGGCTTCTCTCGACAAAACTTGTCTTTTGTGTGTATGTGTGTCATAACAGTCTATCTTGACCTGCCTTTATAGTTGAGTTGAAGACCTAATCTACCAAAACCCTAATCTCATAGTGAGATGTATGGTTGAGATTAGTCTAAATCACAAATGTATAAAAAATACACTTTATTAGACTCACTAATTAAATATAAGACTTTCACTTTATTACTAAAGTGAATTAAAAAATAGATTTAACTCGAACTACTTCCGAAGGTACACCAAAAAAACTATGACGATGCCCATATGATTGTACAGAATATGTACAACTATACATACATATCCATATGACTATACGAACCTACCTATTATTTTCCTGACTACAGCTCCTCTCCTATGTTGTAGACCTATTGAATTGATCAACTAGGTCACCTCCCAACAAAACTTGTTTATGTGTATGTGTGTCTTGACTCTCTATCTTGACCTACCTTTATACTTTAGTTGAAATCTTAATCTACCAAAACCCTAATCTCACGATGAGATGTACGGTAGAGATTAGTCTAAAACACAAATGTATAAAAAATACAGTTTATTAGACTCAACAACTAAATATAAGACTTTCACTTTATTACTAAAGTGAATTACAAAATAGATTTAACTCAAACTACTTCCGACATGTTCACTCTAAAACTATGTTGGAGTTCCTGTCCAATCTACAATCTTCAACAATTGTTTGCCATTATTACATTCAACAACAATAGGTTCAAGACTTACGGATATCCTTCAACCAATTGCAGGTTTGCTCCCACCATCTAGACATTGAGACAAACCACCACATCCCACGACTTAAGAGGATCTGCTAACTTTGCCATCTCTAAGAGATCAAGTTTGACAAGCACTTGGTTTTTCAGATGTACAACATATAATGTGATCCAAGGAGGTTCCACTACTTGTTCTAATACTCAAGGGTTCCAAGGAGGTTCCACTACTTGTTCTAATACTCAAGGGTTTCCCTTATAACTTTCTCTTGATGCATCGACCAATTATGCCTAGACATACTCATTCGAGAGACAATGATCCACAGACAAGAGATCTTGCATAGTTTCTCTGGACCTAGTACTACCAAGTTCAGCACTCCTTTATTTCAACCTATATCAATGGCTAGAAAAAATAAGCAACAATCTAACTCTTCAACCATTGCGTTGGTTGGCAACAAATCAATGCAATAACGAATTTCTCTCACTCAACTAACAAACATCCCACCTCTAGGAGTTTTTAGAGTCGAACCCACTCCACACAAAGTACTACTCACCAAGCTCGATCGAGCAACCAGACTTCCATCAAGAGGTTCTCTCCCCTTAGACCTCGAATGTTAGTAGAGATGATTCATTTCGCTCCAAAGCTCCTCCCAAGATCATGCAACTAGGACCCCTCAACCCAATCACTCTCTAGAATCATGAATCATCAAGCTCTACATCTATCTCTTCACAATGATAAACAGAGACAGGGAACTGTCCTCTAGGCCTTCCACCTCTACAAAGGTGGAGGACTCCCACAATAGGATTCCATCCTATTTTCCGAACAACAAACCTAGGGAGCAATGATCTCCTTGTGCCCTCCTCCAAAGCTTCCCTCCAAGGATTTTTTGTCATTAGGCCCTTAGCAGTTCTTGTTTCTATCCAATTCTTGCCAATGGTTCTTTCCTTTGTAATTATATAGTTTAGATCTTAGATTTGATATGTTTTTATAGAAGTGGCCTTTGCATTCCCACAGTGCATTGATACTTTTGTAATTCACAATCCCATTGACCTATTTGTGCTCATTTATTAGACATTAATAACATTCTCTTATCTTATCTTTACGCTTACGTTTACCTCAGTTATGATATTGATCTTCAGCTAGGGGCTTCTGCCTCTTGGTGTATTCCTCTTTTGCTTTACCTAGATCCTACTACTCTCTCTTTTAGTGTCATTGATATCTCCTTTTTTGTTTACTTCTAAAATCTAGGAGTGCTCTTGACACTATCATATTATATTGACTACCAATTTTACTCTCTAATCCCATTGACCTTTTCTTGGTCATTTGTTGGAGAATCATAAAATTTTCTATCTTCTAATTGACTCCAATCCAGCTAGAGTGAAAGGATGATCAGATGGTTGATGACTTGGTATCGAGTAGTATCAACCATGTAGGATACAAGTCTTGTTTGCTTTGGTACATGGTGCATTGAGAAGACAACAAAATGGCAGTTACGAACCTTACTCTACTGTTGATAAGTTGCACTACTAAGAGGCAAATCGCAGACAGTTTCTACAAATTATTTTGTCCAAATAAGCTGGTTATGTTTAGGGACAACCAGTTGTGTCTAGCATGACTATTGAGGGAGGGCGATAAAATAGATATTTAAAATTGGTCATTCTTTGTAACTAAGTAGTTTAAGTTGGGTTCTTTATCTTATAATCAAATCATGTTATAAACTTAAATGGTCATGACTTAATACTAATTAGGCCACAGTTAATAATTAGATGTTGGGGAATATGGAACTAACAATGATTCTCATCGAGGCAATGTAAATGATTCTCGTATCTTTTGGTATAATACAACAAAAGGAATTGTTCTCTGTAGCTGCTTTGAAAGTTTTCCATCGAGTTTGCATTTCCGTCGCGAAATTATACCAAGATGGTAGAATAGGAGAACAATGTGAGCTAAATTTCTTTCTTCTCTCAATAATAGGTAGATGAGAAAAGCTGTTTTAAATTCTAAAAGCCAGATGACTACACCAGGAAAGTAAGATTTAATGTGTACTTGTTTTAACATTGAAAAGGGAGTTACTGCAGGTAAAACATCCCCGGACAATGGAGACTTCAAATGCAAGAAAACAAGAGGTTGGAATGTGTAGTATCATTCAAATAATGATTCCAATCAAAAATAAAATGCAGTTATCTGATCCTAAATTTATTCGTTACATCAGAAACTTAGTTGCTTACCACTTCAAGAAAAGAATACAGGAGCGTTCTGCTTTGTTCCAATATAACGGATCCACAGAAAATACGAGCCGCAGTTAAATGTAAATCGTCCTATAGCATTGTAATACCTAATCCTTCTGCCGTATAAACAGAAAACGCATCAATTAATACTTTCTAAGACGCAGTCCTTATACTCTGATACAGTGCAGTCGATCCAATAATACTAGGTATCCATAATGTCATCCAATACCATTACTATACAGATACAAAATACAGTGATCGATGCGGATGTTATAGATAGCTATTATGACAAAAATATCCAAAGACTGCAACTAATACAATCATTCTGAAGTTGAAAAAGATAGATACTGTGACACCATGACATGGAAATGCAAATTCTGAAAACCCAAAAACGCAAATTTTAAACCCAACAAGTATAAACTGATGGATTAGATCATGCCCACAAAATGCAGACGTTGAATCCAATGCATAGAAGAATAAAACTTAACTTCGGCGAAAACACCGTTTAGAAACACGATGCAATGCCCGTCCACGACATCAAACCTTACCTGAAGAGAGCTTAAAAATAGATCTGATCAATCTTCGGAAACCCAATTGGTTTCAAGACCTGAGCTTCAACTGGGTATTTTCTATACTTTATAGCACTCCAAGTGTACCAAAAAACAGAGTGAAGATCTCGTCATAAGCCTCCCCAAGTCTTGGAGGATTTCTGAGCCTCCTCACGATGAGAGAAGAAAGAGAGATCTGGGGAAAATAGGGAACCGCTTAAGGTTGAGATTGAGATGTCCGAGAAGTAAGCGCACACACAAATCTCATCTGAGAGCTCCTCCCCAGTCGCCCCAAAACCAAGCAGCTAACTCTGCGGCTCCTTTCTGCTGGAAGGAAGGAAAGCCCAAAAGAAGAGCCAACCAATCTACTCTACTCTTAACTTTTTGTCATTGTTTTCTCTGATAAATATTACTTTCCTCTTAACAATGTAAGTATAGCAATGGAAATGTGGATGTTGTTCTTGTTCTTGAGTTTTTCCTCAGAGCAACCACATTCTTTTACTTCTTCCTTTTATCGTTCTGAGTTGAAACGTGTGCCCAAGGTCAGTGGCAGCCAATATAAAACCCCGCTAATCCGGCGTAAGGGAGCCGCAAAGGGCGTCTGGATGGGCAGATAGAGTGATCGATATAGGCCTATAGGCACTGGTCCCCCAATCCAACTTCACTGGTTGATAACAACCGTACACTGGCTGGCATACGTTAAAGACCGAGTGCTTTCTTCAAATCTAACGGACAGAATCATCCATAATCCAGTTCTACGTGCACAGTTGCTCCAGAAGTCCCATCCTGCCAGACTGTAAATAATTAATAATCAGTTGAACGACGACAGCAGCGCAAGCAATTAATTATTAGTTAATAAATTAGAAGTGCAAAATATATATATATATATATATGCACCGGGAATAATGATGTCAGCGATGCTAGAAACAAAATATTGATATTTTTTTTGAACGTCGACCCTTCTTTCTTTTTTAGTGAAAGCGTAGTCTTTAGTGAATAGAAATTTGATTTCATAAAGTTAGAATGCACTGTACTTCATTCTGCATTATGTAAAAGAAAATTTTAATAAATATCCATCTTAAATATTGTAAATAATTTATAAAAATAATATTAATTTTATAATAACTATAAAAATATAGATTAAGAAATAGGTCATGACTCCGTACATGTTGAAAAAAGGTATACGTAGAAAATACGATCATAAATAAACATTATATTAATATATTGCGTTATAAAATTTAAATGGTACACGTACGACTTGTTTGATTGGCAACCTCCAATGAAGCAAGCAAAATATATATATATAAAAGAAATCTTAATACACGTCAGCCCCGTCACATGAGACATGTGAAATGTGCTGCTATCATATTTTGTACCCTTGGTTATGAAGTCATAGAGATCTAATCTTGCAAAGTTACTATCTTGATACACGTCAGCAGCAACATATGAGAGACATGTGAAATGTCATGGTACATGTTTTGTACATAAAGTCATATTGACACCTAATCTTGTAAAGGTCAAAGAGGGTTGAATAGGCTTGACAGCGACATGGGAACGGCTTGAAGCAAACTACGATATGGACAATCTGACCATGTAACCATCACCTTATCGGATCTAATTTCCACTGGTTTTAAGTATTTTGGTTATTTTCTTAAACCTTTGGGTATAAGATCAATGATTGGAATTGGTTGATTCAAAAATTTGAAAATAGAATTTTTCATTGGTCCCATAAGTATCTCTCTTGGTGGTCGTCTGATCCTTGTCCAAGCTGTATTATCCAGTCTCCCGATCTACTGGATGGGCCTTGCACCTATTCATGTCTCTGTCTTGAAAAAACTTAGAAGATTAACCTTTGCATTTTTATGGGGTTCTACTGGGGATAAACACAGGTACCATCTGACGAATTGGATGCACCTTTCCTGGCCCAAAGAAAAAGGTGGTTGGGGTATCAAAAATCTCCATTGGTTCAGTATTCCCTTGAGATTAAAAAAAAATTGGATGGTTTTTCAAAACAATGGTCTGTGGCATCAGGTTTTAATTAGTAAGTACCTGAAGAATCATTCCGTGATGGCATGGCTCAGAGGTAAAAAATTCATTGTTCGTGGTGCTTCAGGGATCTAGAATGGGTTCATGCACACACTTTCATGGCTAGGAAAGTGCTTAGCTTGGCATGTGGGTAATGGGCAGGACATCCTCGTGGGTATTGATCCGATTATCGGAACTCACTCCCCTTCAGAGCTGCCTTCAGGTCTTAGAGATAACCTTAAGGATCTGGGTATCACAACTCTCTCCCATGCTCAGAATATCCTCCCGGGTCAGCACCACTACTGGTATACGGCTGAGGATTTGTACATAGAAGGGGAGTGGAAAATTGCATGGGATAATTTTACGAGAGGCCTGGAATATGGTAGGATCCGGCTCAGTTCTCAGACTGACTCCTTAGTATGGGATCATAACAAATCTGATGGCTTTGTTTCTACTGAGCTAGTATATGACTTAATTGTGCAATCTTCATCTCCCCCGACCGGCAGCAAATTACATGCCTTCATTTGGTCTGGCACTCTCCCCAAAAAAATTTGTTGTTTTGTTTGGCTAGCTTTGGCAAACAAAATACTTACTTGGGACAATCTCCATAAGAGAGGCTGGATTGGGCCCGACTTATGTGCTCTCTATGGTTCGGGTGAGGACAATGCTCAACATATTTTTTCTTCTTGCTCTGTTTGGAAGAATGTATTTGTATACTTGAGTGATCAGTATCACTTTCTGCCTCTCCACCAGAGTGATAATCTCAGTACTTTTTTGGGTAACTGGATAGCTAGATTTTCTAGACATTCTGTCTACTACTTCCTTCCATTTTTTGCTACTTGGGCTATCTGGAAAGCAAGAAATCTTTGTATCTTTGAAGGAAAAAAGCCATCTATTCTGAGCATACTCCATCAAATTCCATACTACTCCTAGATGTATTGGCCTTCCAGTTTAAAGGTTAAAAAGCCTAGAGCCTATGAATCAGGCCCTGCTCTTGTCTTCCCCTATGGTTTTTTTTATGGGGCAGCTGCAAGCAACAAAGGAGGAGTCGGTGGGGTTTGACTGCCTCCTCTAGATAGGTGAGGATCGCGCTGCCCAAGCTACCGCCGCGCTGCCCTCCTTAGGGCTCCTTGCTCGAGCTCGAGCTGCTTCAGGCCGCTCTCATGGCCACGCCTGGGGGAGGGCAATCCCCTCCCTCTGCTCCGATCACTGCTGAAGAGGCCTTCCGAAGGTTATTAACGCCATCAGGAAAGAAGCCGGTGGCCCCTTCCATTCCGAAGTTCATCAAGAAACTTGAATCCGTCCCTGAAATTGACCTTCCAATTGAATAGCCCATCAAGATCGCTCTGGCTTTGGTTGAGCGAGGATTGGTCGGCCAGTTCATGGGGCTCTGGCCCTCAACAAGAACCACAGACGATTGGATCCAAAGGAACTGGAGTCCCCAACTGGAAAATAGTGTTACCTACTACCCGGTCGGACGGGGGTTCTTCATCTTTGAATTCATACCAAAAGAGGACCGAGATCTTATCTTTAGAAGCGGCCCGTACTTCATGGGGACCCAAGGCCTTCTGGTTGAACAGCCCATCAAGATCGCTCTGGCTTTGGCTGAGTGAGGATTGGTCGGCTAGTTCATGGGGAGATACATTGACAAAGCCGAGAACAAAGGCCAGTTTTCTTGTGCCAGAATCTGTGTAGAGGTAGATCTTGAAGCAGGGCTGCCTGAGGTAGTAAAACTAAAAATGGGTGCATGGCACCATTATCAAAAGCTAGATTATGAACAGCTACAGTTCAAATGCCGCCACTGTCATGAGCACGGCCATTTCCAGAGAAACTGCCCCAAAATACAGATCCAAGAAGAAGGAGAAGGCTGGCAAAAAGTTAAGAAAGGGAAGACAGCTTCCAAAGCCCAGGAAAAAAAGACCTCAGGGGACATGCAGAAAAATAATCAGCGGCCAAGCTCAAACAATCCTCCCCAGGAGGCCACAAAAGAAGCTCCAATAGTGATTTAGGACGCTGAGGAACCACAGAAGGTTAGCGATCCAGCTGGAAAAGACCCAGTTTCAGTAAGCATTGAAGAAATTCAGACTGAAAAACAGCTTAGCAGCAAGGAGGTAGAATCCCAAGCCGCTGATCCGTTGGAACTAGGGGAAATACCTCATTCTGATCCAGTGGTCTCTACGGCGGCTGATACCCCCAGGCCTTCCAAAGATACAAATGAGGATCCTTTACTTCTAGAAACGGATCCAGGTGAGGATACGGACAATGGTGCCTCATTAAGCAGTTTGCATGCAGTCCCTTTCAAAAACCCAAGGGGAAGGAAATCAAAAAAGAAGAAAAGAGAGGAAGCAACATATCTGGCTGTTCTTGAAGGATCACAAAAAACCCCGAAAGGCATGATGCATACCTGATCTAAGAAAGGAATGGCATCAGCCTCAAAAGGGGCCAACCCCACCTCCCATAGTACTTAATGCGATACATCTTCTGGAATTGTAGAGGCTTGGGATCTGCTTTAAAAGAAGAAGCTCTGAAAGATCTGGTCCGAATTCATAAACTTGAGATTCTACTAGTCCAGGAGACGAAATTGGAGGAAGCTGCTCTCCACCAAGCTGGGAAAATGTTTTGCAAAAAGGGCCCAGGGATCGCCAACAACTCCAGAGGTGCATCTGGAGATATCGCCACCTTTTGGGATTCCGCCCTCTATGATCTGGAATCTGAAGAACGTACTTTGCATTGGGTTTTCACAAAGCTCATCCACAAACTCTCTGGTCGTACTGTAAGTCTTCTCAACCTTTATGTTCCTGTTTTGCATTCAGAAAAAAAAAAAAGACTGCTGGAATATGCTAGAGTCTTTTCTCAATCTGCAGCAGCTAGAAAATATCATTGTAGCAGGTGACTTGAATGTTACTCTGGCTGCCAATGAGAAAAAAGGGGGATCTCCTGTTAGGGATCCAGCGAGGGAATGGGTCTAAGATATTATCCTTGGTTGGGATCTAATTGATATAAAGCCAGTTAAAGGAAAGTTTACTTGGTCTAATAAGAGGGTTGGACCTGACCACATTGTTGCTCAGCTTGACAGGTTTCTAGTTCACTCTTCCTTCCTCTCCTTTGGCCTCCTAGCTTCATACAAAATTCTCCCTCACTGTACCTCTGATCATAAGCCCATCCTGCTCGATCTTGCTCTAGAACAAGACCTTGGCCCGATTCCCTTCCACTTTAGTCCTCTCTGGATCCAACATGAGGAATTTTTGCAAGTTGTTTCCGACTCCTGGGGAAACCAAATAAGAGGGTCGCCCCCTTTCATCTAGGAAGAAAAAATAAAAAGGCTCAAGCACGATCTGAAAGACTGGGCAAAGCTCATTACCTCCCCCATTACTCGAAGGAAGAAAGCTCAAGCAGAGTTGGAAGTGCATCAAATTCACATGGAAGCTACCCCCTTGTCGAAAAGTCTCCTACGCAAGGAAGGGGATCTTCAGAAAGCCCTCTTCTCTGCATGCAGACTAGAAGAGGAGTATTGGCGGCAAAAGTCTCGAAGTCTTTGGCTCTTAAGTGGGGACAAAAACACCAAATATTTCCATAAACAGGCCGAGGCCTGAAAGAACTTTAAATCGGTCTCTGAAATAAACTTTCAAGGTGCTCTGCTTAAAGACTTCGAGGACATAAAGCAGGCAGCAGTGGCTACCTTCAAAGATTTATTCACGGCCCCCATAGAGGCTCCTCTGGACACCCTTTCTCACCCATTTGATCTCATTCCGCCTCTCATCAATCCCGAAGATAATAACTTTCTTACCGCCCCTATCACCATGAATGAGCTTAAAGTCGTCTTATCGATTATGAAATCGGATAGCGCCCCTGGGCCTGATGGCTTCACAACTCGATTCTTCACTTGCTGTTGGTCAATAATCAAGATTGATCTCTTAAAAATGATCAGGTACTCTCAAGAGGTCAATAAGTTGGGAGGAAGTACCAATTCCTCCTTCCTTGCCTTGATCCCGAAAGAAAAAGGCGCCTCTACCTTCAACCGCTTCAGGCCAATCTCATTATGCAACATTGGGTACAAACTAATAACCAAGATTATAGCCACCAGGCTTAAAAGAATTCTGCCCAGGATTATCCCCGAAAATCAACGAGACTTCATCAAGGGAAGGAAAATCCTCGACAACATCATCCTCGTCCAAGAAGCAATTCATTCAAGTTGTCAACGCAACGAGAAATGTATGGTCATTAAACTTGATTTAGCTAATGCTTTTGACCGTGTTACGCATGACTTTCTGTTTGCAGTAATAGCAAAGTTTGGCTTTTCATCCTCCTTTATAAGCTGGGTCAAAGGGTGTGTGTGCGGACCGTGGATAGCACCTCTTGTCAATGGATGCTCTACAAGCTTCTTCAAAGCCTCTAGAGGCCTAAGGCAGGGCTTCCTGCTATCCCCTCTCCTCTATGCAATTCAAGCTTCAGTGCTTAGCTTCCAGCTTAATTTTTGCCAAGAAATCCACACGCTCCTTGGCCTAAGAATGGCGAATAATGTTCGGGATATAAATCATGCTCAATTCGCAGACGATACATTGTTGTTAGGTGATGCAAGCATCTAGTCAGCGGATCACTTTAAACAAGAGCTGGAATTATACAAAGAGGTGTTTGGAAGCAAAATAAATTTCCAAAAGAGCAAAATCTTCATCTGGAACTGTTCCATTAGAGAGCTCAGGGATATAGCCAAAACACTGGGAATGGAAGGTACGATGGACTGGGATGGATTCACTTATATCGGCATTCCCATCTGCAAAACCAAAATCAAGTCAGCAAAATGGGAGCCTATCCTAGATAAATTTAAATCCAAAATTCAAGGATGGAGTGCCAATTGGCTCAACTTGGCAGGGAAGACGGTTCTTCTTAAATCTGTCCTGAACAGCATGCCAATTTATCAATCTTCTATATTGCTAGCCCCAGGATCGGTAATCAGAAAGCTAGAAAGATTGCTCAGAAAGTTTATTTGGGAAGGGGGGAAAGGGAATGAAAAGAAACTTCACCTTATTAGCTGCGATAAGATCCAAAAACCTCATGATGAAGGAGGGCTACAAGTGAGAAGTTTAACCATTCAAAATCTGGCTTTAGAAGCCAAGTTGCTCTGGCAGCTGATTACAGGAAAAGAGAGCTGGAGCAAGAAAGTTCTCCGCAAAAAATATTTCCCAGGAACAAGGGAGAGGTGTCTTGACTCCCAACCCCCTTTCAGAAATGGTTCTCCGGTTTATGAGCTATGTATTAAAGCCCTGGATCTCTTCAAAAGGAATCTCTACTGGATACCAGGAAATGGGAAAAAAATCAGAGTTTGGGGGGATTCCATCCTGGGAGAAACTCCACTTGGGAAGTGCATGGAAGTGGACAATATCAAACGCTGGCTAGTGGACAGAGGAGCCACCTCCTTGTGGGATCTATCGGCATGGGAAGACAATAACTGGATTGGCTGGGATCTAGGCAACCCACCTCCAAAATTAGAAGCAAAAGCAGATGTTCTAACAAAGCTCCTCCAAGGCAAGTCTCCACTTAAAGAAGGATCCAGAGATAGACGAGGGTGGGGGAGCAAATCAGGAAACTATTCAGCCTCAAAGGGTTATAAGAACATCCAAGCAATCCCTTATGCTACTCCCAATCTGGTGATCTGGAAATTTCTCTGGACCAAAGCTTTCATTCCGAAAATCGACATATTTTGCTGGACGCTGGGCCATAAAAGTATACTTTCAAGCGAAAATATAAGGAAAAGAGGTATGGAAGGCCCAACTCGATGCCCTCTCTACAAAAAAGAGGAAGAAACTTCGGATCACATCCTGCTTGAATGTCCCTTCTCCAAAGAGGTATGGAGAGAAGCAATGATGCTAAATCCAAGTATCAATCTTCCATGCACCATCCAGGACCTTCTTTCAGAATGGATGAAGCTCTCTCCGTTCCATCTGCCCAAGAAAACTCTGCTCCAAACTGCCTGGAGATGGATTCCAAAGGCTATTTGCTGGAAAATTTGGATTGAGAGAAACAATCGAATCTTCAGGGAACAAGAACTTCATCCTTCTAAATTCACCATACAAGCCAGAGCAATCTTAGGGGAAGCTCTTGATCATAATACATCCCTGAAAAATACCATTCAACTCTTGCCTGAAGAATCGCAGTGGTTAAGCAAAATTGTTCCAAACTACCACACCCGATCAATGCCAAATCATGCCAATATAGCTGACTGGGAAATAAGGCTTGATTAACCGAGCTTCATCAATTGGAAAGCTTCCCTGAATGAACTCTGCCTCTTCTTCGACGGAGCATTAAAGGGTAATCCATGCATTGCTGGTGGGGGTAGAGTGCTTATCTCGGCTAATGGAACTGTTGCTAGCAGCTACGCTTGGGGTTTAGGTATTGAGTCAAATAACACAGCTGAATTATGTGGTCTATTGCAAGGTTTAAGGATTGCTCTCTCCAAAGGAATCACCAAACTAACGGTCTTTGGTGATTCTAGAATGTTGATTCAAGCTTTAGTCAGGAAGAAGCGGCCCTCCCAATTAAAACTGGATTTAATATATCATAAAATACGACTTCTAAGCAAAAAAATTATGTCCATTAGATTCTACCATGTGCTTCGTGGGTTAAATTCCCTGGCAGACAAAGAAGCCAATAGCAGAACCCTCTTGAGCAAAGGTACCTTACACAGGGATGGGATTGAAACTCGATGTGATGTCCCCTGACCGATGTAGCATTCTGTCCCCTGAGCACAGTAGCATCATGAGACTCATCTGGCGATCCCATTCATTCTACAGTATTCTCTTGTACTATGGTTATTCTCCCTCTGTCGAGTCTGCCAAAAAATCTCTGCAAAGATCCATCGGGTCACAAAAGTCTCATGACTTAGCTTCTCGCCGGCCTTGTTATTTAACCAATGCGTCCCTCAACGTTACCTACAACACTTCGTTTGAGGATCCAGTGGAGAGCTGCTCTCAAGAAAAGACTCGGGGCCGACAGTTGAAGAGAGGCTTAACACGTTGGGAAATGCTATGGACGGGCTTAGAGGCTGAGCGAACAATCAAGACCAGATGCTGCAATCGACCATCCAGGCTGGAGAGAAAAGTTGGGACATTCTCAATGAAGAGATTAGGAAGCTGCGTGCAGACATGTCGGCCCCAGCAAGAAATCTGGAGGAGTTTAAAGAAAGTGTTCATACCAGCTTCAAGGATGTGGCTAATACCCAGGGGGACTTCAGGAACCACATTGCTGCCTTGGAGGTTGCTGTCAACAAGCTGCTTGCAAAATTGGACAAATGACTCTAACAAATCTGGTCTCCAAAAGTCTCTTAGCTCTCTCTCTTTCCAGTTTCATATGGTTGTTTTGGTGAAGTTGTGTCTTCCATTTGCTCTATGTTCTGGGCTTTTTGAATCTTTATGCTATTGTAATCAGGTCATTGGGCTGCTTTGGATGCTAAAATCCATATTAACAGAGAATCTTGGCCAGCTATGCTGGACTGTCATTTTGTCAAAGTATACGGTAGCTGATTTACCGGCACTAATTTAATCTACCCCTATGTTATGGTAAAAAAAACAAAGGAGTCGTCAATTTTTGCTTATTCCTGAATGAGTCTCATTCATTTGAGTTTGCTATGGGGGTTGGTACTTGTACTAACACCAAAGTTGAACTGATAGCGCTTTGGGCTCTGATGTTTGTTACTAAGATGATGGGGATTCCTTTACTGAACATTTTTGGTGACTCTGTTGTCATCATAAATTGGGCAAAGGGTAATGCTTCCCTGAATCCACCAGATCTCAGTCATTGGTGTATGGATACAAGAAGCCTCGGTACTTGTTTCCTTCACCTGTCTTTTAATCATACTTTACCATGAACATAACCAGATCGTAGACAGACTATCAAAATCTGCCCTATCTTTGGCTCCTGGATGTGGTAAATATACTGAATTTCTTGATGGCATTTTGGCCTCTCATGACACTTTCCAGCTCTTTTGAGCTCGATGCAGGAGCATGTGTCTCCTCTTTTTTTTGCACCTCTTTGGATGATTTTGGATCGGGAACTTTTGATAGCAGCTCTGTGCTCTTGTGTTCATGGTTTGTTATGGTTGATTGGGACAAACTTCTTTTTTCTCTGACTTGGCTTATGTTCTCAGTTGAAGCATACAGTGACCTCCCCCATGGCCAGCTCTTGTGATTTGAGGCTCGTTCCTGGCATTAAGCTGAAATGGACTTTCTTAGTGACCTTGTTTGATTATAATCCTATGACAGGGATGGCACATCAGATGCCCTTTGATTCTATATATTGAATAACAAAGACATGCTTTTTTCTTTCTGAAAAAAAAGAAGAAGAAGAGGAGGAGATATGGCAATGTATGTAGCATCTTCAATAGAATGATTGGCCCACAACCAACCAATAATGGTTACTTTTATACTTTTTAGGCTTGTGTCGTGAATTTTATAAAAGTAAAGAAAAAAATCAAAACACATTGCCAAGAGTTACTAGCAAAGCGTGTATGTTTAATTTAGCATTATTTATCTTCATTATGTTAGAAGAGAGAAAGAATGTAGAAAAATGGAGAGCCGAATTTGATTTTATCTTTAATTTAGTATTATTTATCTTTATTATATGAGAAGATAGAAAGTGTTGAAAATTGGAGAAGCGAATTTGATTTTATAACAACATTGTACTTTAATGATTTTTTTTGTTATTTTTGTTAGAGGTTAAAAAGAAGAAAGGCAAGGATAGTTACTTGGTGGATGATGGGTCGACGAGCTAGGTCGACTGCTAAATATCGTGGTGATTGTTGCATAGGGTTTCGTGCAAGCCATAGCCGTGGGCTGGAGTAGGTCGATCTGTAAGTTGCCCCTCTGTTGGACAGCCCTTGACCTCCTCGTGCTCCCACGCTGGCTCCATGGCTTCACATCCGCCAGATCCTCCCCCGGACGAACCTCGAAGTAACCTAGATCTTGCCTTTCAAGCCTTGGTTGTAGCCACCCCGATTTCTGTGGGGCTAACACCAGTCTCCAACTTTGTGAAATGAGTAGCAGTGCCAAGAGTTCAAATCATGTTAGTAGCTTCACGAATGAAAGCTTTAGCTCTGAGCGAGCGAGGTCTAATTGGGCAATTCTCAGGGATCTGGCCATCTCCGAAATCCATGGAGATCTAGATCTCCAAAAACTGGATGCCTCTCATCATCGGGGTTTGCAGCATTGTTTCTGTGGCAAGGGTTTTTACACTTTTCTGTTCGAAAACAAAGAAGATAAAGATCTTATTTTATGAAGTGGCCCTTATTTCATGAGCCCCTGAGGTCTATATCTCAACCGATGGACACTTTCTTTTGATCCATAAAAGGATGTCCCTTCAGCAGTGTTGGTCTGGGTCCGGTTACCTCATTTACCTCTCCACTGTTAGAATGATGAAGCCCTGCAATCAATCGAAAATTCATTAGGCAGATACATAGACAAAGCTGAGCCAAAAGGTCCTCTATTCACTTGTGCCAAGATCTGTGTAGAGGTAGACTTAGAAAAAGGTATACCATAAGGAGTTAATCTGTCCATGGACGGATGGGAATTCTATCAGAAGGTAGATTACGAGCAACTGCCATTCAAATTCAGGAAATGTGATGAATATAGACAATTCGTAAAGAATTGCCCTAAGTCTTCACACGAAGAAGCTGAAAAAAATCCAGAAGAAGGTTGGCAGCAAGCAAATAGGAGAAAAAAAACAATACCTACCTCTTCTAGTAACCTCGGAAAAGGGTAGGAAAAAACTTAGGAGCAACCTATAAAAAGCACATGAACTCTTACCAACAATCAATTTGATGCCCTCCAAGTCGAAGAAGGGGAAATACCAGATCTAGAAGCTCAGAACAAGAAAAACAGAAGAGAAGGAAGTAGGACTCAATCCCTGACTACCATCTCCCCAATAGTGGTAGAAGAGGTATCTGAAAAGGCTCCTAACAGGTCGACCTCCCCTGGTGGGAATTGGGCATAGATGGTGGCAATAGATGAAGAGAACATAGGAAACACTTATGAAAGATCGCCATCCCCTGAGGGAACATGGGCAAAAATGGTTAAGCAAAGTAAGATCAACCCAAAGCTGGCATCTCCAGGCCAATCATCATCTCAAGAAACCCAGGAAACAACATGGCTAGGGCCATCCCAAGCCACAAGAGGAAGAAGATCTCAAAAGCAACAATGGGAGCAAGAGGTGGAAAGAGAAATAGAATTAGGAAGGCAACTCAACATAGAAGATACCGAACTGCTTCAAATTGTCAAAGCTTCTAGAGCCAGAGACTTCAGACCCCGGGTAGGGTCTCATGCAGCCAAGAAATAATGAAACTAGTCTCTTCGAACTGCAGAGGCATGGGAGGGTCAATCAAGGTAGAAGCTTTAAAAAACATTATAAATACTGAGAAACCGGACATTTTGCTCGTCCAAGAGACAAAGATGCCAAAATATGAGGTTATGAACAAGTCATCTCTCTTCTAGAAATACAATGTTGGGAAGGCCATTAGTTCTAGAGGCGCTTCAAGTGGAATAACAACATTCAACAGAGCAGATAAATTCGACATCAAATCAACAAAAGAAAGCATGCATTGGCTATTAGTAGAAGTGCAAAATAAAAGCAATCTGGAAAGGATTTACATTTGCAATGTATATGGGCCTACCTATTCTAGAGAAAAAATGGATATTTGGGACTCTTTACTCTCTTTGAAGACATACCTGCATGGTAAAGATGTTATCATAGCTGGAGACTTCAACATAACAAAATCAAGCTTGGAAAAAAGAGGAGGCTCTATCATCAAAGACCCTTTTGGCGAAAAACTAAAAGATATGATGGTAGAACTTGATCTATTGGCTCCTATGCCCAAAAAGGGGAAATACACATGGAGCAACAAGCGAGCTGGACCTGGACACAATAATGCAACATTAGATCAGTTTCTGGAAAGTACAACCTTCCTACATAAATATTTTCTTCCTTCTTCACATATTATTTCTTCAACTACTTCCTATCATAAGCCCATCTCCCTTTCCTTCTCCTTACCTTCAAACATGGGACCTATTCCCTTAAGGTTCAACCCCCTTTAGTTGAACAATGCCAAAACTCTAGATCTAATTCAATAAGCTTGGAAAACTTCTTTCTCCAGCTCCCCCAGCTTCATTTGGGAATCAAAGTTTAGGTTTTTTCGCTCTTCTCTGAAATACTGGGCAACAACCTCCTACTCAGAGCCTTCCATTGTTAAAAATAGCCTCCAATTAGGTTTGGATGCTCTCCATTCTAAAATGGATGAAGAAGAGATCACTCCTGGAATCTTAGCTCAAGAAAAGGCCCTAAACTGTGAAATTCTAAAAGCAGCGAGACATGAAGAAGAGTATCTGAGAATTAAATCTAGACAGCTTTGGTTAAAAGCAGGAGAAAAAAACACAAATTATTTCCATAAACAAACCAAAATCAGATTGAGCTTCAACTTCATCAATGAATTGAAAGACATCAATAACCAAATTATCTCCGGGAAAGACAATATCAAGAAGCTGGCAATGCATCACTTCAATCAGTTGTATTTTGACAGTGGTGAGACAGATCCTCTCTCCGAAGCAGACTTGTTATCAGTCATCCATCCCAGTATTTATGAAGAAGAAAACAAGGAGCTAGAAAAACCAATCACAAAAAATGAGATTATTGAAGCAATCTGGACCCTTCATCTAGACAAGTCCCCAGGACTTGATGGGCTCATGATCAACTTCTATCGAGTTGCTTGGGACATCATCAAAGAAGATCTAAAAAAAATGTTAAACTAGACCAGGAAAAAAGATAAAATCGGAGGATCCACAAACTCCACCTTCCTGGCATTGATTCCAAAAGAAAAAAATCCTCTTTCGATTGAAAGGTTCCGTCCCATTTCCTTATGCAACACCTCCTACAAAATTCTTACCAAAATCCTGGCAACAAGAATGAAAAAAACCATGGAGAACATTATCTCAAAAACTCAAGGAAGTTTCATCACTGGCAGGCAAATCATGGATAATATAGTCATTGTCCAAGAGGCCATGCATTCCAGCTTGGAACGTAAACAACAAGGTATGGCCATTAAGCTTGACATGGAAAATGCCTTTGACAAGGTCAATCACTTCTTTCTATTTGAGATCATGCAGAAAATGGTATTTTCCAAAAACTTCTGCAGATGGATCAAAGCTTGCTTAAACAACCCACGGATCGCGCCTCTTGTAAATGGAAGGCCAGCTGGTTTCTTTCAAGCCTCTCGAGGACTCCACCAAGGGTGCCCTCTGTCCCCACTATTATATCTCATTGTAGTCGATTCTTTAAGCAACAAGCTACATGCCATGCAAAACAATCGAGATCTCAGAGATCTTAAAATCGTTAGAGGAGTAAAAAATACCAGTCATGCACAATATGCAGATGACACTATTCTTTTAGGTGGAGCCTCCATCATAATTGTTGAAAGACTCAAAGAAGTCATTTCAACTTTTCTCAAAGCATCAGATGGGAAAGTGAATGCGGTTAACTATGGCTGGAATTGTCCTGCTAGAACGATGGCCAGGATTGCCAAGACGCTAGAATATGAAGGATGCACAGACTGGAACTCATTCAGATATCTAAGAGTCCATATTCACAAAGGAAAAAAGAAAAAATCAGTCTGGAAAGAACTGGTAGAGAAAATTAAAAACAAAATCCAGTCTTTGGGAGCTATCTGGCTCAACCCGACTGGGAAACTGATCCTCTTAAACATTGTTTTGACAACCTTCCCGATTTTTATTTGCTCCATATCATTAGCACCCAAATCGATCATACTGGAGATTGAGAAAGAGCTGAAATGCTTTCTCTAGCATGGTGGAAAGCACAATGGAAATAAGAAGCTCCATCTGGTCAATTGGAAGACGGTCTGCAAGCAAAAAGACAGAGGAGGAGCGGGAATAAAAGATCTAGCAGCTATGAACTTAGCGCTGGGAGCCAAAATCATATGGAATTTGATCTCAGGATGCAGATCTTGGTGGAAGGAGGCGTTGAGGAAGAAATACCTTACAGGAACCAAAGCCAAATGTCTAGACGAGGTTCTAATTCATCATAACGTATCTCCAATATGGAAATTGCGCCAAAAAGTTGTTTTTATCATCCAAGATGATCTACGTTGGTCAGCAGGCAATGGCAAAAAAATCAGAATTTGGGAGGATAGCGTGGGCAACGCACATCAGAGTGACAACCTCATGGATCTCGAGCGATGGATGAATTGCCAGAAACTGTCCATGATTAGTGACATTTCAAGTTGGAATAATAGTGGTAAATGGGTTGGATGGAGGCATCTAGAAATGCCAGATCGGTTGAAGAAAGACTATACTATGCTGCAAATGCTCCTCCAAGGATCGTTGTCGATCCACATCAATTTGACAGACTATAGAAGTCGGGGAAAGGCCAGAGTCTACATAGTGAAGGCTGGGTACAATTCAGTTCATAATAATAGCAGGAAAGAAGGCATCTGGAAAAACGTTTGGTGCAGTGATGGGTTGCCTAAAATAAAATAAAAAAATTGTTGGCTCTTTACCCATCGAAAAATCTTTACAGCCAAGAACTTAAAAAAGAGAGGAATAGAAGGCGCGTCTCGTTGCATTTTGTGCAAAAGTGCGGAAGAAACTCAGAACCATCTCTTTATGGAGTGTCCATTTGCCAATGAGGTATGGTGTTCAGTTCTGAATGAGCTTAATTTTAATATTACTCTCCCTACTAACCTGAAAGATCTCTTTTCCTGTTGGAAAGACTATTATCAAGGTACTCTCTTTAAAAAACCAGACTTCTCAAAAGCGTGGATGGCCCTCCCAAAATATGTCTACTGGAAGATATGGATAGCTAGAAACAAAAGTTTATTTGAAAACTTGAATTATCCTCATGTCAAAGTCTCTTCCGTTGCCAAAGCTTTATGGACTGAAGCTCTCCTTTCCAATGGATTGCGGCACTTACAGCTTGAGCCGTTAAACTCCTCCGAAAAAAGTTGGATGAAAGATCTCCTTTGCCCTATCAATCCTACACCAAAGGATGCTAAAAAACCTACCTCTTTAAAATGGCAAATTCGAAAAAGCTCAGAAATTTTCAGAAATTGGTGGACAAAGTTGGATTGTCATACTCTATTCTTTGATGGGTCCTCCAAACGGAACCCGAGAGTGACAAGTGTTGGTGGGGTTATTTTTTATCCAGGGGGGAAGAAGCAGAAAGATTTTGCTTGGGGACTTGGCAAGAGCACCAATAATCATGTGGAGTGGTTAGCTCTATTGAAAGGGCTGGAAATTGTTATCACCCTTGGAGTTTGAGATCTAGTAGTGTTTCAATGATTCGTTACTAGTCATTAGAGAGGTAAGAAAGCTGGCCATAAATTATAAAAAGCCTTCCAACAAGATGCATCATATTTTCAACAGTCTTATCGGTGATTTTAATGCGGTCAACTTTCTTCATATCCTCCGCTCAAACAATCAAATTGCAGACAAAATGGCAAACGTAGGAGTTCAGCTTGATTATGGTTTTATGATTTGCAATAGGAATAATCTGGAGCGCTATTGGGTACCTTGATAAAGGAGCAGTTTTAGTCACTTTCTTTAAAAGAATTTAGGACAGCTACAAGCTTACTTCTGACATGTTCAATTTTTGCATTCTCATTCTCGGGAAATTTGTAAAAAAATTTAGCCATCTCAGATGCGGGTTATTTCGAGATAAGGTTCAATTTGTAAGGGAAGAGCAAGATTTTATGGTTTTTGAAATCCAATGGATTCAATCATAAATCTGCTGCTGTAATTTCTTTTTTTAATACAAATACCACTTAACCGTTCTTGTTATAAAAAAAAAGGAAAAAGGAACATAAACAAAATTATTTTTCAAAATGAAATACTTAAATGTACATCTCAATCTCTAAATAGAAATAACATTTTTTCATTGGAAAAAAGATGAAATGTGAAGGAAGCATGTAGATTATAAAACACTAAACAAAATCAAGATCAAAGAATAAGTACTCAATTTTGAGGAATAACAAATTGATCTATAAGATATCATTATGTCTTGGTGAAGGAATAACATATTTGAAAGATAGCCTTCAAGGCTCAACAAGGGTTGTATATTTCGAGGGTAGATGAATTAAATAACTAGATCTCATTTGAACAACGCCATCATTGTGTATCTTGATAACATAATGATCCATAACTAGATATGGGTAGAATATCTACAAACATATTGAAGTTGTAATGTCAATGCCAAGGAAGAAGAACCTTCAGGTCAATTGCCAAAATATTTATGTTTGGGTCTTAAATTAATGACCATGACATCTTTTAATGATCAACCACCCCCTTTTAAGGGCACAACAGTCCATAAGGGACAAACATGTCACTATTGATATTTGAACCATAGTGTGGACATCAACAATACCCCTCTTTCACTAAACTGACTCACTCCTAACGCACTCCTTTTGACACCTTTCAACAAATTAAATAGGTGAATTGCGTTAAATTAGTATTAGTGCAACCTTATCATAAATTGTCATTCCAAGAGGAAGAGCAATGCATTGGAATATGCAAGGTGATCCAATGTTTTATGACAAGGAAAGTTGAAGAAATCCACTAATAAAATTTTCTAATCCAATGATTACGTGCCAAATCTATGGTAAGGAGATGTAGGCAATTATATAAGTGGTAAAGCATCAATGACACTACCTAGTAGGTTAGGGAAGAATTTTGCATTCTCATTAAACAAGGATATGGTTAAGATCAAGACCCTATTTGCATGATGTCCATCAATCTACAGGGGCATTGGTCAAACTTATATATGAAAACAAAGTTGGTCATGATGAATCAATGCAACATAGGGGGCAATGTTATGTGCAACAATCTCGCGCAATCCCTTAAATAATAAGCAGTGAAAATATATTGCTAAACTTAAACCAAAAAATGACCCGATGAACTATTACAAACCAAATAACAAACTAAAACATTAGAGAATCTCTCAATTGTGCATCTATTATTAGTGCGAATGAATGAGCTACAAATAATGGAAAGAATTAAAGCGATGTGAAATATTTCTATTTCTCAAGTCACGAGGAGGACAATATTGAAATCCATCTAGTAAAGGATTACAATGATCAAAATCATGGAACCATTTACAACTGGAATTTACATATTTATGTGTGTTTGGGTAATGAAATGCATTAGATGTGTTGTTGCATTTGGTCAACCTCAAGCATAGCAAACGAGGATAACAAATCCCTTCAATCCTAGAATCATGTCAGTTGGGGCATACAGTCCAACTTGAACATGGGCATAAAACTAGAGATGACCAAATCAATTTTAATTACCTAAGTAAGTGTACCTACACTTCAAGTTGCAAGATATCGATGACGTATATTATTGCTTTGGATCTAAAGTGAAACGTTGAAGCTTGTGTTGCTATGATAACATAGATGGAACCATGTGGATCACACATGGATTAGTGGTGCACTAAAGATCAAATTAGTGTGCTCACATGAATTGAGATGGGGATAATAGGAAGTAAGCATTGGTTGAATAGGATTTATTATGACAAGTGCATGGCTTTCGTTGTGTTGTTGGGTTAATTTCATATTGAGAAAGTACACTTTGCAAGTGCTACAATGCATAGATTGGTCACCCCACTCAAGTAGTAATGCTCCCCATTACATCAGAGGTAGAAGTGCAAGTCTTTATTGTGCCAAAATTCATTATTAAGGAAGAAAGTTTATGTGGCTTGTTGTCCAATGCTTGAAAATTTTGTTATCACACTTGCCCAATTGTGAATTGCTTCAACCTAATGTATGAAGTTGGCCCCTACTTTCTCATTTCTAATCATTTGTAAAGAGTCTGGAAACCTTGTAGTGAGTGTGTCTTATTGTCACGTTAATGAATTAAATAGAAGGCATCTACTTGCTAATTTTTTTATCCATGCTTATATGACTATTTGTTCTTTTGTACTTTGATCAATAATGGAGAACTATAAGCTCTTAGGAGCTCAACACGGAAAAACGAATGCATCCCAACTCCAAGGTATGGTGGCAAATCAAGCTTGAGTGCAATCACCACACAAATCAATCATGGTGTCTGGACCATAACATAGTGGTTAGCACTTGTGATGTGGGCCTTTTGATCATTCCTTTTATATATGAAGCCAAATATTGTCCCTATATAAAAAAATTATGCAATATGTGATGCTTCTCATGGTTCTATTTGTACTTCTATGATTCCTATAGAATGTCATCCACATGTCACTAAACATTATGAATTAGATTCCTTTGTCAAACTCTTTTGTGTAGATGTAGAAGCGCATGTGGATGAAGTGGGCCATATAGGCCATTTCCAAGGGTATTTGATATTTAAATCCAAAGAATATTTTGAATGGGCTATGGTGTGTAACACTATGTTGACCACAATTATAACTTATATTGTATGAAATCAAGTTTGTAAACTTAAGTGTATGGGTGCTTGTGGTTTATATAAAAAATCGGAATGGTTACATTCACGACCTTTTATTTATTAGTAAGTACGAGGATGGATGACATAAAATGTCAAGCCTGATGTCCAACACACCCTAAAGATACTTCTATAAGTTGGAGATTGTTTTCGGTCTTTGTTGAGAATAATCGAGGCAACCTAAATTTGACCTATATATAAGTGGAGAAATTATTGTTGTGTCCTATGTCGAGCAAGACCTTTTACAAGACACAAGGGTCACCATCTACAAGAACCAGTTAACAACAACAAATACTCATTGCAATTATGGCACATGGCTAATAAGCATGTTAAAAAATCAAGCAAAACAAATTCCCGTGGGTGAAGAAATGGGCAAAAGTGTGTACAGTCCATGCTTCATGTTAGCTAGTTAATTCAACTTGGCACGAGCAACACAACCCTTCATATACTTCTCAATTTGTGTGCAAAGGTGTGGCCACTAAACCTACTTTTGTAGAATAACCAAAGTATTGTGGATTCCAAAATGACTGGCCAAATTAGAGCAATGTGCCTTCTAGATAAGTTTAATGTGCTTAGGTCCTTGAAATAAAAAAGTTGTCATGTATATTTAAATATTAGCACAATGTTCCTTGGATAAGATATGCATAAATCTAGGCAAATATTGTATATGTTTAATAATATCACTGTTAATCACATCTAATGTCCATGGATATATGAAATAGACAACAAAGCACAAACAAGTGGACTTCTTAATTAGCAAGTTAGGTGATTGGAGGAAACACACTTATCAGATTTTATCACTATATGCAATTGTTATAGATATGCCATCCACTTCAACTAACACACATTTTATTTGTCTATACACAAATTAAAACGTTTGTGGTCATAATGTATGACAATTGATCCAAGTGGTTGTTAGAAAAGGTCTAAGCAAGGAAACCACAGGAGCCTCGGGAGGTGAGCACCTATTTCACTCATGGATCTCAATTAAGGGTATACTACTGCATTTCATTGTTGGTGGCATCAACCAAAACAAGCTAATTTTAGCAGAGGTCATCAAGAAGATGGTGTTGGCAATGACACTACACTCCATCCATACACCATCAGTTGGTTAATCCAAGGACAATATATATACGTCAATCAACAATGTTTCCTACAATATGACATCAAGCCCTTCAAAGATGAAGTATTGTGTGATGTTACACCACTTAAAGTGTTTGACGTTCCTTCGAGACAACCATATATATGGAAGTGTCTTGTTGTTTTCTAGTCTAGTCCACGTAGTGTTAATGTTATCCTAGGATATCACCTATATAAGATACCAAAGGTATCCCCAACTATTGTAGTCCCTTTAATAATTTTTAAGTAAAAAGGGAGATTTTTTGTTTGTATGGTTAAATTGGAAGGACAAAGGGAAATCAATATGACTACCAAGGCCTATTCAAGAGTCCTTATATGTAGTAGAGATAGGTAGATTAGTTGGTGGAGAAATATAGATATATATTCACCTCACTTACAAGAGTAACTTTTCATTGTGAGGTAAATCGATCAATTTATTTGACCTTTGGTGTTCATCTACCAAATGGAGAATTAAGAGATCAAACGCCAAATTCAAGAACTAATACATAAGGTACTCATTTTACCACGATTCTCATCTTGCAAGACCTCAACTGTGTTGTTTCAAAAGAAGGAAGGTGACTCTGAAAATACTTGAACTAAATCACAATCAAGAACTTGTATCCCATTGCCCAAATTGATGATTTACTTGACCAACTCGGAGATGCCAAGTTTTTTTAGTAAGATCAATATTTATTATTAGGACAAGTTATCACCAGGTTCCAATTGAGCCAACTAATGTGTGGAAGATAACCTTCAAGCCTGAGTAAGGTCTATTTGAGTCCCTTCAACTAAACTAATGTGCCAACAATGTTTGTGAGGATGATGGATGACATTATGTTACCATATTTCACCAATACTCTTGTGGTTGAGTCCTTAAATGAAGAGCATATAAAGTAAACAAATGTTGAACAAATAGATGCAACATAATTTATACACCAATCTAAGAAGATATCATTCGACGTGCAAAGAATTCAATGGTGGGGTACATCATGGATGAGAGAAACATGCATGTGGATTAATTAAGGTGCAAATGATCTACAATTAGAAATCCCTAAATATGCTCACATGTATCTACAACTTCTTGGTCCTTTCCAACATTTACTGCAATTCCATGTTTGGTTTCTCTCTTATTGCTTAGCCATTGAGCCAAGTGACCAAGGGTAGATATAAGACCAAGTTTGTTTAGGTTAGGGCATATTAGAAAGCATTCAAGGAGATAAATTGTTGCCTTTTTCTGGACTATTGTCCTCATTTTTCTAGATGTGTAACAACCATTTGAAATTGAGATGTATGCCTTAAATTATGTCATTGATGTAGTCCTCACCGAATGTGGACGTTTGGTGGTGTTAGCACTCCAAGAAGCTACTCAGTGGTTATGGCTGAGTATGCTTGGTAACTTAAGAATTCATTTACTTTCAATAAATGGATCGAGAGGATACAAGAATGGCACAAATGAAAGAC
>LPNX010306330.1:427414-568022 GCA_001517045.1 Pseudotsuga menziesii
GTGTGCAATTCCAAAAGGACCTTTTGTTGAGTTGAGAATTCTTACATTAAAATAGGCAATCTTGGTACCACAGTGAATCATTCTTCCACACAAATTTATCTAGTATCTAGTGAAATAGGTCTTCTTGTAGTTTTTGAATTATCTTGCATGCCTTCTGATCTTATTTCCATTATGTCCTTGCTTCTTCTACCCAATTAGATTGCATAATGCAAATAGCACAACGTAAGCCCTCAATGTCATCTTCTTTTCTTGAAAGTGCATCTGCCTCCACATTCTATTTTATTATTTTGTAGGTAATTTAATGTCATAACGTAGCATATTTGTAACCCATTTTGTTGCTCTTCTTACAATAATCCTTGTTCTAAGAAGTACTTAAGACTGTCATGATCTATTCTTACCTTTAAATGTCTTCCTTTTAGGCAAGGGTGCTATTTCTCAATTGTATGCAATATGACCACTATTTCCTTTTCATAAATTGGTTTCAATAAGTTTTTTTCATTTAAGTTGGCAACTTTCAAAATCAAGTAGCCTTCCTTCTTGCATTAAAACTACACCAATGTCACGTCTTGAGGCATCACATTCCACAATAAAGTTTTTTTGTGAAGTCAAGCATGGCTAATATAGGGCTTGTACACATAGGCACTTTAATTTTTCCAAAAGCTTCAGTTGCTTCCCGAGTCCAAGAGAATTCCTCCTTTTTCAATAACCTTGTTAGGGGCACTACTATTTGACCATAATTCTCGATGAACTTCTGGTAGTAGCTTTCCAATCCTAAGAATCGTCTAAAATTATTCAAGGATTTGGGAAGTGGCCATTCCATGATAGCCTTAATTTTGTTAGGGTCCACTTTGACACCTTTGTGAGATACAATATGACCCAAATATTCCACTTCTTGAAGCCCAAAGGCACACTTAGAAGGCTTGGAATATATTCGGTGCTCCTCCAATAGTTTTAAGGCCTTGTCAACAACATGTTGTACATACACTTCCCAATATTTGTTATAGATTAGTATATCATAAAAAAATACTAACACAAATTTAATGAGGAAGGTTTTAAAAATAGAATTTATCAAGATTTGAAATTTGGAACGTGCGTTGGCAAGGCCAAATGGCATCACCAAAAAAACATAACGACCTTGATGCTTTCTAAAGGCTATTTTCAAAAGTATTATCTCCTCATTATGATTTGATGATATCCAAAATGAAGATCCAGCCTAGTAAAGAAAATTGCTCCCTACAGTTCACCTAATAATTCATCAATCATGGGACTATGAAACTTATCTTTAATGGTCATCTTATTGAACTCTATATAATATAGACACACTACGCCATAAACCTTCCTTTTAATGAACCATCACCACCGGTGTAGAGAAATAACATTGGTTGGGTTGAATCACTAGTATAAAATGAGGCTAAATGACTAGGTGACTAAGCAGTTTGGTCACCACAATTTTTTCAAGGTATAAATGACCAAACTTGAGTGAGCCAGCTAAAAATGACCAAAGGAATGACCAATTGGGTCACGGGATAAAATATATGACCAGATAACAAGTAACTAAACTAAAACTTACCACATAAAAATAACATTAAGAATATAAATTGGTCATTTATTTGGTCATTGTTAGTTGTGTCACTCCAACAATGGAAAATTGCAATTTTGACAATGAATTTGTACAATTTACCAAATTTTAACACTGCACATGGATTCAGAGACCCTTAGAAAGAGGGTCTTTGAATCCATCTGCAATGTATTTAGTAAATTATTGCCCCCATCATGGATTCAGTGGGTTATTCCCTCATTAATGTTTCATCAGTTGGATTGAGCAACATTGATTAACTTAATGATAGTTAAATTGAAAGTTAAATAGTTAATGTCTTAGCTAATTGCACTTTTGGTTTACTTGTCGGTTATGGGATGGTTATGGATAAGATTATCCAACCCAGAATTTGCCCAGTTTAGTAAGTGTGCATTCCTCCCTTATCCAGAGTTTCCATCTTTTTTTCTGTAGTTTTAAGGCAAAAGGTAAAGCTCGTTTTAAGGTAGACTGTCTTGTTTTTGTCACAACTCACCCTCCTTCTTTTTCTCACCTAAAAGCATGATAAAGTCCACTTTCCTTCACTTATCAGCTATAACAACTCATTCAGCCAATTTGTGAGCCTCTTGACATATTAAGAAAGTGCTTTATGCACATATGGGGGATTTTTAATAGTTTAGTAAGCCTACTTTTGTACTGATTCGAATGGCATCTTTATGCTTTCTAATAGTTGGAGTATCTACATGATTGCATGGCCAATTACTATATAATGATGGCTGGTGTAAAGTAATATAACAATAATTTATTTTATTTAACTGATTCATTCTCCTTTCTTGAGTGTTTCTTGCATATGTTTCAAGCAATTTTGTGAGTTCAATTGATCTAAGTTTGGGCTTAATTTCCACATGGTATCAAAGCCTTGGTAGCTCGATTGTTCTCCTCTTTTATTGATTTTGCAGGGTCGACATCACTCACTGGGAGCACATTTTCTTTGTCCAAGGACATAGTTGCTTAAGAATGGATCAATCTCGAAATATCATCTTGACTCCATTCAACTATTTTGAATGGACGGCACAGATGGAGATTCTGATGATGAGTAAAGGCCTCTTCAAAGTGACCATGGAAATTGAAGTTGAGCCTAATGTAACAGCAAAGAAGATCAAATGGCATAATAGGAGAGATGAGGCATATGGTCTCTTATGTCTCAGCATTTCCAGAGACCTTCTTTTCCATCTTGATGGATTGTCATCACGAGATGAAGTATGGGATAAGCTTCAAAACTTATTTGGGAATACAGATAAAATGAGGGGTCATCAACTGGAGAACGAGTTGATTGCACCGATTCCAAGCAACTTCGAATCCTTGCAATTATACTTCTCAAATTCAAATCCCTGGTTTTGCAGTTGAAGCAATATAGTATAGATAAAGAAGATGAACAAATAGTCTTATCCATCCTTTCAAATCTTGGCCCCGACTACTCAGTATTTGTTTCGACCTTCCATGCCACCAAGTCGACAGCTCGAAACTGGAAGATGCTTTGATTGGCTGATTTCATGGAATCCTTGACTCAGGAGAAAGACAAATTGGTCATGATGGGAACCATCAAACCTTCCAAAGATCAAGCTTTGGTTGTTGGATATTCCGAGAAGGATTCCAAAGGGAAGAAGAAGGATAAGAAGCCTCCAAATAAAAAAGGAGACAAGTTCAAGTCTCAAGAGGAGTCCTCAAATTCCAAGAAGAAGAACTCCCAAAAGAAGAAAGGTAAAGGTGAAATGAGAAAGTGCGCATATTGTGGTAAGGGATTTCATCTTGAGAGCTCTTACATGAAGAAGCAGATCTATATGCTGACTCAACTCCTAGAGAAACACAACATCTCTCTTCTTGAAGGCGAAAAGAAGAAGGAAGGAGGATCCAGTTTCGAAGACAAGGAGAGAGTACATGATGTGGTTCCAAGCACTGTAAGATCTCCTTCCTTTATCATTGATTATGGTGCTTCAAGGAACATGGATTAAGCAAGAGAGGCCTTCCCCTCTCTTGATGATTTGAATGGTCCAAATATTTTGCTGGGATACAACTCAGAAACTAAAAGTAAGGGTAAAGGTAGCATAGATTTTGACCATGGTTCCTTCAATAACATTTTGTATGTTCGAGGTCTTACTGCTAATCTCTTGTCAGCCTACTAGATGACCCGCATTGGGTCTCATCAGAAGGTTGTTTTCTCTCCCAATGATGTTGAAATATCTGATACTACGAATGGTAGAGTCATTGCTAAAGGTTTTTTGGACCATAGTTCAAAAGTATACAAGTTACCACACTTCATGCCTTTCTCTAACCCCTCTGCTCTCCTCACTCATGAAAATGAAGCCAACAATATTTGGCATGAGAGGTTTGGCCATATAAATTATAAATATATTTCAGATTTGTTGAAAAAGACGTAGTTTCAGGGCTTCCAAAGATAAAGTTTTCCAAAGGAGTTGTAAGGGTTGCATTCTAGGAAAACATCCAGAGCATAAGTTTGAGAGAGCCAGTCATGAGTGAACCTTTGCACCTCTTGAGCTCATCCACAATGACATTGCTGGTCATTTCCCTCATATTTACACGAGTCAAGCCAAATATGTCCTAAACTTCATAGATGACTTTTCTAGGTACTACTGGGTTTACTTCCTTAAACTCAAGTCTGGATTTTTTGACCATTTCAAGGTTTTTCAAAGCCTTGGTTGAGAACAAGTTTGGGAGTAAACTCAAGATCATTAGATCTAATAATGGTGGTGAATATGTCAAGTCAGAGTTCATTAAATATTGTGAAGATACAGGTATCCATATGCATCACTCTATTCCTTACATACCTCAACATAATGGTGTTGCTGAGAGGAAGAATAGAGCTCTCAAGGAGATTGACTACTTGTATGATGGAGTCTAAGACTTTGCCACCAAATTTTTGGGCCAAAGCTATAAAATTTGCATCCTACATCCAGAATAGGTTTCTTCACAAGAAACTTGATGGAATCACTCCTTTCGAAGCTTGGAGTGGACACAGGCCTGATGTGTCTCATTTCAAGATTTTTGGCTCAAGGGCATGGGCTAGAATTCCACTAGACAAGAGGAAGGATTTGGAACCCCAAAGTTAATAGTGAATATTTGTTGGGTATTTTGAAGATTCCAAAGGGTATAAGCTGATCAACATGAGCACTCAAAAATCCTTCATTGAAAGGAGTGTTTAGTTTGAAGAAGAGCCTATGCCAACAATAGAAATTGGAGAGGTTTCTTCACCACCACCACCTTTGACTGTAAGTGAAGAGTCTAATGAAATTTTTGATTCTGATATGTCTGATAATTATGATTTAATTGCATATCCTAACATCTCCACAAGGCAAAATTGGGAAACAAATACCATTCAAGCATCTAGGGAACTACTTGGGAATCCTAGTGATTCTAGGAGGACTAGATCTCAATTCGAGAGTGCCTTTTTGTCAAGGACCCTTTCTTTGTTGAGAAGTGTTATCTAATGATTGAATCTAATGCACATACACATTAATAAGCATCAAAATATCCAATATGGCAAACAATCATGAAGGAGGAATACCACTCGCTCCAGAAGAAATACACATGGGAACTAGTCAATCTTCCCCTAGGGATAAAGCTAGTCAAGTGTAAGTGGGTATTAAAAACTAAATTTGTTGATGATGGTTCTCCTATAAAGTATAAGGCAAGGATAGTTTCCAAGGGATTCTCCCAATTCCAAGGCATTGACTACAATGAGACCTTTGCACTAGTGTCAAAGATGGACTCCATAAGCCTAGTTTTGGCCATTGCAGCTTCCAAGTAGTGGGTGGTACATCACATAGATGTAAAAAGTGTCTTTCTACATGGAGATATGAAATAAGAGATATATATGCATAATATAGAAGGTTTTTTCACTAATCCATCTCTTGTGTGCAGGTTGAAGAAATCATTGTATGGGCTAAAACAAGCTCCCAAAGCTTGGTATATCAAGATTGATGCCTTTTTGCTATCACTGAACTATTGTAGATGCAAGTCTGATCCAAATGTCTATTTGAAGCTGATTCATGGTTCTTTAATCATTATTTTATTGTATGTGGATGATATTCTAATAACAAGAGGTTCCAAGAAATAAATTGCCTCTTTGAAGAGAGCAATGAACCATGCCTTCTCCATGACTGATTTGGGATTATTAAGCCAATTTTTGGGGCTTGAAATTTCTCAATCAGATCTTGGAATCAAGGTACATCAGTCCAAGTATGATTTTGACCTACCAATAAAGTTCAACATGAAGGATTGCAATCCAAGCAATACTCGTTTTCTTTCAGGAGTTAATCTTGAAGAAGCACAATCAACTTCGTTGGTTAACAACACCCTATATAGGCAACTGGTTGGTTGTCTTCTTTATTTGAATCATACTCGACCTGATATTTCTTATTCAATGAGTGTGGCTTCTAGACACATGGATCAGCCTCATGACATACATTAGAGGGCATCAAAGAGAATCCTAAACTTTGTACAAGGAACAAGAACACATGGGATTCACTATGTGGCACAATATAGCCTAAAGTTAATTGGTTTTACTAACTATGATTGGGGAACTGATAACATTGATAGAAAATCAACTTAGGGATATGTGTTTATGATTTCAAATGGACCAATATATTGGTTAATTAAGAAGCAAAGTGACATTGCACTTTCATCTACAGAGGCAGAATATAGAGGAACTATGAATGCAGCTACTCAATGTTTGTGGTTGCAGGGTATACTTGGAGAGTTTGGGATCAATTTTGAGACTTCTACAGTCATATATTGTGAAAACCAAAGTACCATTTGAATCTCAACTGATCCAGTATTGAGGCAGCGAACTAAACACATAGATATCCATATGCACTACATCAAAGGACTTATGCATGATGGGGTCATTGCTCTGCATGATTGCACATCATCTGAGTAAGTTGCAGACATATTCACCAAGGTGTTTTCTAAGAATACTTTCAACAATCTCAAATCACTACTAGGGATAGCTAATCATGTGGTGAATAATGATTGAATACAAGATTTCTTACAATTTTGTTCATGTCCATGTTAAAGGGAGGATTTCCCCTTTGTGGTTTTGCCTCTTTCCTTGCTTTGTATGGATAAGAAATATGTAAAGGGTGACTAAGACTTGTTTCTAGGCCCTATATCTCTGATATTTCACATAAGTCAGGATTAAGAGGGGGTGCTGGAATAATCAAAACCCATTCCCATACTTAGGATAAAATAATTAATCTTATTTATTATTTCCTAGGTCCTACACTAACTAGTTGGAATCCACTATCATTTTTGTGGTCAAACTTGCCAAAACTGCTTCTTGGAATGCTTTGGAAAGACTCTGCATAAGATTCTTCCAACACACAGACTTCCCAATTTAGTAAGTGCACATTCCTGCCTTATCCAGAGTTTCCAGCTTTTTTCTGCAGTTTTAAGGCAAAAGGTAAAGCTAGTTTTAAGGTAGACTACCTTGTTTTTGTCACAACTCACCCTCCTTCTTTTTCTCGCCTAAAAGCATGATAAATTCCACTTTCCTTGACTTATCAGCTTTAACAACTCATTCAGCCAATTTGTGAGCCTCTTGACAGATTAGGAAAGTGTTTTATGCACATATGGGGGATTTTGACTAGTTTAGTAAGCCGAATTTTGTACTGATTCGAATCGCATATTTATGCTTTCGAATCCTTGGAGTATCTACATGATTGAACAACCAATTACTATATAATGATGGCCGGTGTAAAGTAATATAACAATAGTTTGTGTTATTCAACTGATTTAGTCTCCTTTCTTGAGTGTTTCTTGCTTATTTTTCAAGCAATTTTGTGAGTTCAATCGATCTAAGCTTAGGCTTAATTTCCACACATTTGAACTTTTATGGGAGAAATTTAGTGAGGATTGAAGTTTTCTATGGGTTTTTCCATCCATTTTGAAGTTTTTTAGTGGATATTTTTAACAGGTTTCATCCATGGATTCTCGGTTTTGGACCAGGTATGAGTTTATTTTTTTTATATTTTTGGGCATATTAAGCTCTTTATAGTAGTTTCAAGGTAATTTTAGTTTTTTTATTATAAAATAATATCTTGTTCATATATAAAACCTATTATGGCTAAGAATATAAGGGGGCATCATGATAGATTTCCACATTTGCGTCCCATTTTGTTGGGTCATCGATCAACAACTAGTTGAAATTAGGTTTTCCTCTCCTCTAGTTAGTCACTAATCCTATTGCTAGTGCGAGTTATTAGAAGGGAGACTTCTATAGCACAAAGGTGATTTCCAATAAAATATTAGGACTAACTGTCTAAGCAACAAGAGAGATTTTTGCACTTGAAATAACTACTAGCTCTTTCAACGTTGTGCTGACAGTAGGATCTACTTTTAAAGGGATCTCAATATCTTTCTCTGTAGTAGGTATTCTTTTTTCTTTTTGCTACAAGGGTTAGCTGAATTTTTGTCTTCTAATTTCTCCTAAAATGAAGGGTCAAAGTCCCAAATATGCAACACCTTCCACACCGAAATTTGAATAGTCTTGAGAAGAAACCAAGAAAGGCAATTAGTCCTCTTGATCAGAGTTTTTGGAAGCAATGGCACAATGACAACATAGTTTGACATCATGATTGACCAATTGGCTTATAGGAGCATTAGAAGAAATATATATCATTCCCCATTAGTATTACATATTCCAAATGACATGGTTAAGGGCGTGTGGCTCATCATGTGAAGGAGTAACCGTGATTTTCTGTATTGACTTGAATCGTAATCTCAGAATCACAAATTTGAATGGGGTCACAAGGAAATAACCACGTAAAAGAATTAGATTCATTCTTTTAGTTGAAGACAAATTTATGAGGAATACCCATTCCAAGAAACACTAAACATTCTAGGTTTAACAATGACACCCTACATATGATATCATAGAGAGTCGGTTCAACAACGACACTCAACATATGATATCATAGAGAGCCCAACCCATAAAAGCGTATTTGATGAAACTATAGAATTTAACTGAAGATTAAGATCCAATCCCATACCATCATATATGATAGAATTTAGTGTTGAAATGTTGCAATCCCACCAATCCTGCAATGACAAAGTCTTGAAAATGGTTTTGTCTCCTAAATGTTTAATGGGAAATGCAATTCTACTTTCTTCATATGAATTTCACTATATATTATTCTATGCAATGATACTACCATGTATTCCATTGCATATTTATCACTCCATTTATTTGGTGGTAGTAGATTCCATGACATTAGCATCTATGACAAGATATCATGAAAATTGTGGCCTAATTGTTCTAGCTTTAGGGGAGAAGGTGGGAATCTATTTCTCTAGATTCCTAACATCCAAGACCAATTATTCTACTAGGTATGGTAGAAACCTAGTGATGGGCCTCTTTTTGTGGATTTTATGCTGAGAACAAGTGTAGCAGTTGTTAGTGCTAAAGTTTTCTCTTTGACTACAGAATAACAAAGTCTAGCACATCTTGTTTCTCTGTGTGATTTGGAAATGATGGTAGATAAGGTAGACTAGATCAAGGAGGATGAAATGGTATGTAATGGATAAAAAATAGCTATATATCAATGATAAAATCCATTGGGCATGGAGTTATTTAATATTATTCTATGAATCAAAAGCAATCGAGTTGAATACCGGTTAAAGGTAGAAGAAGAGGGGGATAAACATGAAATAATTGAGCATCACTTCCGTCTCAAACCTGAACATTCATGGGATGAAATATTCAACAAACATAAATAATTTTTTAGAATGAATGAATAATATTTGAATAGAGCACATGAATAAAAGGCAGATGCAATGAATCCTTTATTGCATTAAGAATATCTAATTCATGTTCAAGAATTAATCCTCAACACTCGTAACTTATTCAAACAAAAAGAAATGAAATGGAAAACAAAGAAAATACAGGTTGATATTATAACTCTTAGGAACTTATGATAAGATATTATAAAATATTCACAGGATTACAAAACACACAGGTCTCTACCTCTTAAAGTCCTCTCTCTCGCCTCTATACCAAACCCTTTTACATTACAACATAATACAATATATAACAATTACATATTCATGTTGTTACCAACTCTTTAGGAATCCAGATCTATCATCATTCTAAAAATGAAAATAAACCTCTAACTATCACAAAGAATATGGAACCACTTGAAATCCTCAGCCTTGAAATGCTCATTGAATCTTCAAAATAATCCTCGACCTGCTGATTGAATGCCTAAAAATACGAGGTTGGTCTTCTTCTTCTAGAGATAATTAAATTCTTCAAATTCTTTGCCACTTGTACATGCACCTGGAGTTAGTGTTTCTGGAAATTCTCACCTTCTGTGGACAGAAGCTGTTTCCCTAGCATGAAGTCCTTACAACTAGAACAAATGAGTTACAACAATGAGAACCACTTCCCCTAAGATTGGTAGATACTTGGAATGGATATTTTGCCTGTCATACAATTTAATGTACCAATATTCTATAATGTTGGATCTCCACACATTCTCCTTCAAAAAGCACAATACAAAGCATACAAGATTAAGAGTACCAAGTGCGATATATAATCCTATATCGATGACAAAGGAATTCGATAATAAAACCAATGATTAGTGCACAATATGATTTATGGGAAAGGAACTTTAATTGCATTAAAATAATAAGAGAGAGAAGTTACGACCAATAGCCTTAGTGTTGAGAGATCTCTTCTCAAGCTAGATCTTGCCTCCAAAGCTTCAACTTGTCCATCTAGTGCTTTGCTCTACTTGGTTAGAATTTTGGTGTTGTAGCATAATCTTCCTCCCTTTACCCATGGGGGATGAGCCAATATTTATAGCCATGGATGGATAGGGATGGTTGAGAAAATGGTGGATGAGGTGGAGGGAAGATCCTACAAGGAGGGATATTGAGTCTAGGTGGTCTAAGAGTCTAGGGATTAGGTTTCCACGAAGCTGAGGTTCGAGAATCTTCATGAATATTCTCCTTTTAGCTTTAAAACTCGAGCATCGCTCTTTTTCAGTTATGACAGAGCGTTACCAATGGGGAACTTCTCATTGTACAAAGGCATGTGGTGGTGGAACCTCTTTTTGTGTATGGAAAACATGGGTTACAGACTTAGGTAACGCTCTTTGTCCACAAGGAAAGTGTGATGGTGGACAAAAGATTGAAAACACTGATCCAAGTCTAATTTAAACTTCATAACTTGGGGAATGGAGGAAAGTTCTGATGTTTTGTTCTCAGTATGTGATGATGACGAGAAATATGTATAACATAATGCCACCCAAAGCATGGGGCTAGAGGGATAGGATAGGTGAGAGCTTTGCCAGGACAAGTTCTCACTTCAAGGAAAGAATTCACTGATCGGATATCTTCAATCAACATAGCTCATCCTGCAGTACATCAACACTTTGATTCAGATATATATGACTCTCATCATGGCTGCGGATCAATACAATGAAAATCCATGCGAGGTACAAACAATCATGGCTACTAAAATACAACGTAGATCCATGTGAAGAGGACTCAAACTTGGACATATCTACCAAACATACAATGTAGATCTATGTCATTTAGATGCAAATTTGAGCACAATGTCAACCATAAAAATGTGGATCCATGCTAGGACTCATACAAATATTCCATCACAATTTGGGGAAAGCAATGAGTTCTTAACAGATACCCATGGTCTTCATCTCGTCTTCAACAAAGTACAATTCTATCCATGTGATTACAATGTCTTTATGTCGAACATGGTAGAAACCACTTGATTACCAGTTAATGATGAGAATTGTTAACAAGTGCGAGGGATATCACCATTGATGTTGATGATTCCCAAGGTACTCTATTATAGTCTCTCGAAAGAAAATAGATGATCTGATGTTGAACACTCAGTTAAATATTTCGATCAAAGGTCAATGATGCAAACCTACGTCGAAAGTGAGAGGATATTTCATTGATGCATACAGATCTCAAGGTACTACTTTGCTTCTAAGACTAATTCCTGGATGATGAGTTGGATTCAACATGAATAGTATCGTTGAAGTAGGGCCATGATGAATACCACATCAACGACATGAAACTTGGAACAAAGTTCTGGAATTTGAGTATGATGTAACCATAGGACTGACTCAAAGGTAAATGACACAAAGGTAGTTTTGATTGCATATGCAAATTATCAACATGACTTCCTTTTGAACATTGGGTGGCATGACCAAAGACTTGGAAGCATTGACTTGACTAGGCATATACCAAGACATAATGCGACGATGGAGGATGCATTCTTTGAAATACTCAAAGGAGTGACATGACTCATGAAAGTGGATTGACTCGGAAGCAAGCTAAATACCCAATTGATTGAATGAAATGCAGACAAGTGCCATGTTCAAAGGTGACTATAAACTGCCATTAATGCAAATGAAAAATGGTTCCCTTCCCTTACTTTCTCCATCATGATTGATGAGCGCATATTTTTCATTTTTACGAGTTCATAGAGGGTAAAGAACACTTGTTGTAGCTTATCATATGATAAGTCCACTCTCACATGTTTTACGAACCTGAGAAAGGAGGGGTTTGTTCCCAAAAGAGGGTGTCTCAGGTTTAGTTTAATGAGTCCATTGAAAGTAAACTTGGTATCGTTCATGTTTAGAGAGTCTGAACGAGATGAAAGAAGACTCCAAAAGATATTTTTTGTATGATTTAGTCTTGGAGGCCCGGAAAATTATAAAATGGTACCTCATAGAACTCTTCTAGTCAATGACTAGAGTATTCCTTTTTCGTAATTTAGTCAATCTGAACCGAAAAAGGGGTAAACTATCATTTGAAAGATGACTCTTCAAGTACTTTTACGAGCGTGAAGAAGTCAATTTCAATCAATGATGTTTTCACATTTTAGGAGTCTGAAAAGAGCTTAAAGAGGACTTCGATTGGGTTCCTTTTTCGTAAACAATTTAACGAGCCTGAAAAAGTGATAAAGTGCACTCGATGCATTTTCTCTTATGGTTTAATGAGCATGACCATGGTATCAAAGGAGCTTAGAACCTTTTTCATGTTTGAATCCAGAGCACGAAAAAGTAATAGACTAAGCTCAAACCACTTTTCATGTTTTAACCAGAGCACAAAAAATGAAAAAGCTCGACACCATATTACTGTTTTTAACGAGCTCGAAGATCGGTTGGAAGAATGCTCAGCGTATCTGCTTCATTTTTTTAAGAGCTTGCAACAGAGAATGAACTATGCTCAAGATCTCATGTTGCATGGTTTAGCGAGATCGAAACTAAAAAGAAAGTATGCTCAAAATGAGTTCCATTGATGGGTATTTTCCCAACATGATGTTCAGTGGTTGGTACTTGCCCCCAGTATAACTGTTAATTATCTTAAGTCCAACATAATGTAAAGAGGTTGGATACATGCCAACATGTCTGCCAACTCTTTCCGTCATCCAAATAAATTCATGGCCACTACCAGGGAAACAAAAGAAGACAGAGGATCAAGTTATACAGGCAGGTGAAATGAAGGTTGAAAGCTTGACACAATGGAAGAATCCATTTAATTTTTTAATGAGCTTGACACGAAAAAAGGAAATCTGCTCAAAATGACCTGTTTCATTTTTACACAAGCTTGAAATGGAAAATAATTAGGCTTGTTATGGCCCATTTCATTTTTTAACGAGCTGAAAAGGGAATAAAACTATGCTCAAGGTCGGTTTTATTTTTTAACAAGCTTGAAACTAGAAGTAAACTATGATCAAGGTTATCTGTTTCATTTTTTAATGAGCTTGACACAGAACGAGAACTATGCTAAAAAACAACTCTTACCCAACATGATATCCAGAGGTTGGTAGGTTTCTCCCTTTCACATAAGGAGTTAGCAGCTTAAATCTAGTATGATGTCTATAGACTAGAGCCATGCCCCCCATTTTACCTATGATGGGAAGAAGCTAACAAGAAGAAGGGGAAGGAACCAGAAGAACATGTGGAACATTCAGGGCAGTCTGATTAGTAGGAATCATGGGATGCTAAAGTATAATAAAGGAATGCTGATAAATGGTCATAATCTTCCCATCATGGGGAAAATGCATCACTCTAAATGGTGTGGACACTACAGCCTTTGTAAACACAATCACGTCTAAGGAGCAGATTGAAATCTAAAGGACCTTGGACCACCATAACACCAATACAGACAGTTTTCCATCCTAATGTAATAGGTAAATAAGGAAGGATCCCTAAACGTGCAATAGTTCTTCTATTAAAAGCCAGTATCTGATCGGTGCCTGGCATTACCTGAGGAGAACCTAAATCTTTTCGAGCAGTTGAGGATAGAATACTAATAGAAGCCCCTTCGTCCACAATAGTGCAAAGCATTCTCCTAGTGGTAACTTGCAAAACTATTTGGAAAGGAACACTCAAATGAAGACAAGATTTTGTTAGATTACTCCAATCAAAGGAAAAAACCTCAGTACTTGAAGAGGGTTCTGTTGAAACAAACAAAATTTCCTCTTGTTGATATTAATTAGAACATAGCATAAAAACTTCAGCGGGTTTTAGTTCATTCTCTACTGGAAGAGAAGAACAAGACGAAGAATTTGTCAAAGCGACTACTTTAGTCTTAACACTCTCTGATGAAAGAGTGGGATCGGGTGGAGATGACGTCGACTCGGCGATTTTAACTTCACTCTTCAAAGGAAGAGTGGGGAAAACAACCCATTCTTCACTATTTAAAGAAAGAGTGGGATCAATCGAGGATGTATATGGATCGACCACTTTATCAACCAATGATAGGTCAAGGGATGACTTACGATAACATGTTGGAAGTCGTTGTTTAGGAACAATAATATCTTCCAACCGCTTAGAAGCTTCATCCATGCGAGGACAAAGGTAAGTAAAGTGCATGTCCTTATAGAGCAAGCAAGGGTTTCTAACATTACCTTTCCAACTCTTAACTATAGAGTCACTGGTTGAGTGGGTATCATTAGTATGATGACCAGAGGCTGATGACATCGGTTGTGGAGAAACCTTAGAGACCATTCTTCTAAAACCAGGGCCAGACCATGACAATATTTCAGAAGGTGATCACCCTTGCAAATCCTGCAAGGAAATTTGGGCTTACGCGGTTTTTCGGTGTGCAGATCAACACTCTCCGCACTAGGAGGAGTAATTGGTTGAGACTTGGTTTTTTGTTTTTTTCTTCTTCTTCTTAATCTTCCTTTTCTTCTTCTTCTTCTTATCCACCTGACTACTAGTACTACAACTTTCAACATGTGAAGAGGGAGAAAAGGGAGAAGACACATATGGAGAATAAGGTGAGGGATCAACATGACGTTGATGTTCCGCGATGAAGTGTTAGGATCTGAAGCAATTGGTGTACATGAGATAACTAGACTGGAGAATAACCAAACATGTAATCCGATAGTCAATCCAGGAAGGCTTAACGTAGCCATGAAAGGAGGACCAACATCCCCATATGCAGGGAAAACAAAAGATGTGCTTGGTGAAGGAGTCTCTTGGTTGGTAGTCCTGGAAGGCGAAGCCATAACTATGTAACACAACTATCTCTTTGTTATAAAAAATTCTAACTGTACTGACAACAAGCACTTCTTAAACTAAAGCAACAAGAAAAATATGTGAGAGGAGTGGATTAAAGGTCTAGAACTTCACGGGATTCTCAAACCATCACAACTCGCTATATACCGCAGGGTCCAATAGTAGAGCACGACAAGGAGGATTGGGACTGTACCCTTGCCCGAATACTCAATTACCTGGATGATACGTGCCTAGTAATCTCCCTGAGTGCTATTCTCAGTTTATTGCGATGATAAGATGACCAAAGGGCTGTGCTCAGACGATCTCAGGATTCCTAAAGGTGTCTCCTGATATACGCAAGGTACGTGGGAGCTCCACTCTGTAGTAGTGCTTTCTAATGCACAACTGTTCGAAAGGGGCCTTTTGATATACAACTGAGTACATGAAGTACCTTTATATATACCTTAAGGGTATGTGAAATGTCGTTCGATATACTCGTAGTACATGGAAGAACCGCACGATCCCCAGGATGCAATGCAAGCAAAAAATGATAGCTCCTACACTTAAAGACGTCGGAACACGTCTCTATCCTATCACACCTTTCTAATAATTTTAAACTAAGTCTAACACTTGATTTTATCTTTGTGGTTAAGTGAATGCATAAGGTGAGGACATAAAAAGTAAAACCATGCAGTATGATTGTACAAAATTTTTCCTTTCACTTTCACAAAATGCCTACTTAGAGGAGGGATAGAGGTTCGATTTTCCACTTCATCTAGAAAAAACTAAATCCCAAGCAAACGAAAAAGAACTGAATCTCAGAACCTATTGCAAGCACACATGACTTCGAAAGCAAAGTTCTAGAAAGGGAAATGCCAAGATCTATTTTTGAAAGAAAAATCTATGATAATTTACTCAACACACCATATTTTCCAATTTTCTTCAAAGCATAATGAAATGAACACAACACAATTTTTCCTTTTTGTCTGAGAAAAAAACACTTAAGAAACAAGCATACTGAAAACACTTGAGGGTCTAAAAGACTAATAAAGACTCTACCAACTCAAACCTAAGCTTTTTTCCGAGTTTTCAAAAATCAAAGAATTAAAACAACTCAAACTAAACTTATGAAGAAATTAAAGCAAATCTAACTTCTTTCAATTTGATTAAACAAAAACTCAGAGATCTGGATCTACACTTCCTTTTCAGAATCCTTCTTCAACCAAAATAAAAAATACAAGAAGCACATAAGCTAGTTCAGCTAGTTCTTGGAGGTATAACCCTAACCAAGCCTAATTGAATACCTAGATTTTAATTCAAGGATGAAATTAACAATAACAAGCCAGAATCAAGTCCATAAATTAAAAATACAAATGCCAAGTTCAAAAAATGCATCGAGATTCAAACCCTACCTGGAACCGCTTGTTGTAGGTGTTGTATAGAGCGTTACTAGTCTATTAACACCTTTGGTCCATAGGAACAGAGTGACAATAATGCCTATTGTCCACTAGATCATAGCGATGGCACCGCTTGTTTCCTCTACAGAAAGTGCAGCGACCGCCTTTTGTACACTACCCATGCGCGTCGTTACTTGGAAGTCCCAAATCAAGACACAAAGTGAAAAAGACAATGTTAGATCTCAATTTACTGGCATCAAATGAAAATAAAAAGCTAAGGAACAAAGCACATGAGACAGATTTGGACATATCTAAGAAGATATAATCAATTTCAAACCAAAACCAACTAAACAACTAATAGATCTTATTAAAGGAGAAATTGAAGTTTGAAATAGAGGCAATAACTAAGAATCAAGAAAGAACAGAAGTTCTAGACACTCTCCCTAGTATGGTCGCCAGATTTGTTGCTGGAAATTATCAGCTTCTGTGGATAGAAGTTGTTTCCCTAGCCTGAAGTCCTTACAACTAGAACACATGAGTTACAACAATGAGAAGCACTTCCCCTAAGATTGGTAGATGCTTGGAATGGATCTTTCACATGGAATACAGTGTAATGTACCACTCTTCTAGAATGCTGGATCTCCACACATTAACCTGTAAAAAGAACACTACAAAAAGATACAAGATTAAGAGTACCAAGTACGATCTATAATCCTATATCGATGACTAAGGAATTCAATAATAAAACCAGTGATTAGTGCACAATATGATTTATGGGAAAGGAACTTTGATTGCAATAAAAGAATAAGAGAGAGAAGTTACAACCAAGAGTGTTAGTGTTGAGAGATCTCTTCTCAAGCTAGATCTTGCCTCCAAAGCTTCAACTTGTCTACCTAGTGCTTTTCTCTCCTTAGCTAGATTTGGCCAGAATTTTGGTGTTGTAGCATAATCTTCCTCCCTTTACCCATGGGGGATGAGCCAAGATTTATAGCCATGGATGGATAGGGATGGTTGAGAAAATGGTGAATGAGGTGGAGGGGAGATCCTACAAGGAAAGTGCGGTGTTGGACTTAGGTAACACACTTTGTCCATAAGGAAAGTGCGGTGTTGGACAAAAGATTGAAAACATTGATCCAAGTCTAATTTTAACTTCATAACTTGGGGAATGGAGGCAAGTTTTGATGTTTTCTTCTTAGTATGTGATGACGATGAGAAATATGTATAACAGTTAGCCATGCTCATGCCATGCTCATGCAATCCTCAGAAACTAAAACTCTACCTCAAACTTTAGGATATTTGTTTTCGCAGAACTCTGTAGCTGCAAGGTGCTCTATTTAACACTTGTGTTGATACTTGATGTGAGCTTGGTTTAATGAAACCTGATAATCCCTTTAGAATAATTATTTTGACATCTGGACTTAAAGTGACTTAGAACCACAAAAGAATTTGGGCTTCTTTGTAAGATTCTCTTATGTCCTTTTGACAGGACATTAAGAGCACAATTGATCTGCAATGTGTTTTTATTGCAAGTTTTAATACATGAGTGCATTTGATGATGAAACCCCGCCATAACACTTGTTACCTGGCATATTGTTGGTATCAAAGTGCTTTGGTATATGTCGATAACCTAAGGATATTTTTCCTCAAATTGATTAGATTCCCGACTTTCACACTACCAAGAGTCGCCTAGCATGAGCGCAAACTACCTGGGTAGTCACTTTCAATACCTTGGGCACTATAAGCTACAAGTGAAAAATAGTCCTGTATTCTCTGAATGATCATCCCAAAAATGTATCTTATAACGCAAACATGTATATACTCCAAGAAAAATACAAGACAAGCAATGGAGAGTTTAATTATCAAGCTGCTACTAAGAACCTTAATCCTCAAACTAATCATCTCCACATAACCACTGATCACATGAAGAGCACTAAACACTTCATAATCAAATAGATCACACTGACAGTTAACAACACACTAGTATGTTGGAAGAGAAATTATGCACAACATCATCATTTTAATATTTGTTGGGTGATCCCACTTCTTACTGCCCTCACCATCCAGAAATCCTATCACAGCAAAATCTTGAAGGTGATGAAGAATATTAAAAATGACTTATGCCTTTTCTATGGGCATGTTGTGGCACTTACTTCAGTGTGTTGGCGATATTATGTTGTGTCTCGTAGCTCGGTGCTTGCCTTGATGCACTTTGATAATTGGTATTTGATAATGCTTGTTAATGCACTTAATGAAGGCTTGGAGTTTACCTCAACTTATGACTTGGAGATGACATTTGGCTGGACGCCCTCTTGTTGGCACAATTATAACTGGGGGAGTTTATTTTGCATTGAGGGAGTAATCCCATATTCCAAAACTAAAAAGGTTTTCATGAATTTATATGCCCAACTGCCTAGCTCCTTGATTGGAGCATAGTGTATATTCTTTGCTCCTTGTGGGTTGTAGCTTGGCGCCTTATGTGAAGCAAATGGGCTTGGCTAAGGCTTTAACACGACATGAAGCATGGATTGGGACTATCGACTTGGATATTGGATTTGATTGAGTGATATGCCAAATATTTTTTGTTTGGATATGTTGTTCTCACCAGCTCAACAAGTTTTCTGCTAGTAGCAATAGCTAATATTAGTAACATAATGGGTAACTTCTCCACACTAACTTAAATTTATCCAATATTATAAGATCTGACATCAATAGGAAGATGGGTTATAACAATAGGAATCATGAAGCTATAACATCTATGTTATTATCAGTAGATGCACTCTGACTATGTTGTCCATTCTTATGAGTGTACTATTTAGAAGATTATATATGCACATTTCAAGTATACACAGTTATGGCAACTTCTTTTGCTACAAGGATGTTTCTCCTTATAGATATTGTCTTTCTCTTTACTACATGATCTAGGGTTTACCTGTTTGTACTCACCCTATATTAGTTTTATTTATTTATTTTGATTTTCCTTTGTTTCTCCTTCACTGCAATTCTTACTTGTACTATAGTCTCATTGACCTACTTTGGTTATCTGTGGACCTTAATATAAATTCATTTCACTTCATATGTGAATATTTATCCAGGTAGCCAAACATATGTACATACTATTTGTGCTCTAAGTGACATGATCTAATCTCTTCAACATATTGGAAGTAAATGGCAACTCATAATGTAGGCAAAATATGGCATGATTCCATTTTGTTTGAAAGCTGAGTTTATTTCCATCTTGTTGCTATTTAACTTCTAAAATACTTAACTTTATTTAGATATTCCTTTGCAATGCTTTAGTTCTATTATAATTTGTAAAATGATATTTTCTCATGATTTGAGCAGGGATATGCAGTTACAGATAAATATGACTAACAATTACTCAAGTCAGTATATGACAACAGGTGCTTACACACAAGTTATGGGACCTACATCACTAGACTACTCTATTAGCAAACTATAATGTTGCAATTGCTCCAATTTTTAGATTGATAAAATTAGATTTCATTAGGTCTAAAACTTGCAAGCATGCCATTTTTCCATTACCAGAACGATTCATTCAAAAATAGTATTTGATTAGAAAATACATTTGACCAATAGTCTGAATTTGGTCACATTAGATCACTGAAAAGAGTCTTCTAACATACCTCAACTCGATCCAACAACAATGGACTTTCTCTTCCTGTCCTTATTGAATTAAAGTTTGTCTTTATCGTCTCCAAAATTTTATCCATTCTCTTAATATGAATTCCAACATATTTGCAACCGTAAATTAGAGAATTCACTCCTACATAAAGTTTAGGATGACATACAATAAGTCATACTATTAGATTTGACCTGAAATTTTTTAATTGACCACTACAAAAATTGTAAATCCATGTGAAATTACATCTAGGAATGCTCACAACATCTTCTTCAATCAATTGTTTTTTAAATTCTGTTTGTTCAATTATAGCACATCTACAAACACCTGTTGTGAAGTAGAGAACTTATCGTTAGATCGACAATTATATCCTCCTATACTTGAGCTCATGAAAGAGAAAATACTCTACATTGATCAAACAAACAACCTACAGAGAATTAAAATTGTAGAAGCGACATACTACACATTTCTTTCCTTGTGGCAAAATGTGTCACGCAGAAATTTTCCAACGAAACTATCCCTAGGTGTTAGGGATCTTATAACATGTGTTACCTTCCTTCTTACAAACATGTTTGCTTGCACACAATGAGGTATCCCAAACACTTTTTCCTCGTATGTTGGATATGAAAAGAAGCCAGAATTAATTGGGAGAAATTTGTATGGCATGAGAAGCTTACAATATTACATTTTTTGCAGCAAAGAACACAAATTGACAATGATCAAATAAAGCATCGCGTCTGTAAATATCATATGTAGTACACTTTGAAAGAAGAAAATACATAATTACTTTAAATCAGCAAAGCCTCGAGGTTTACCAAGAAAGCAAAATTACTAAGTATATTTCAAAATTCTGAATAAGTGTAATAATCTCAAATCTAAGTCTTTATAAGTCTTAACCACATTGAAAATGATTTGGTTTAATTGGTAAAGTGATGCCTTCTCAAATGGAATCCTCTCCTCGTGGCTCAAAAGGAAGTCAAGATAAGACAAACCAATTAGAAGAAGATGAAAGCACCTTTATTATGGAAATACAACATTACAGGAAAACACAGAGCGGATGAAAAAGTATCCATGGATAACACACATGAAGACAAGAAGTAATCCTCTAACCATAGATTTACCAAGTTCCCAGTCTCCCTCGGTCTTATTAAATCTTACTGCTATAAGCACTTCCAGATATTCATGCGGGCAACTATTAAGGGTACCATATCCTCAAATAAGGACAATAACAAAGGATTTTACCAATAGATAATATAAATAAGATAATTTATTAATTTTCAATTAATGACCACTAAAGAAGGTCAAAGGGACTATTGGATACTATTACAACCTGATATAACAATTGAGTGGTAAAGTCCCAACCCGCTAGTGCTACCAAGGAGAAAATTTGGAAGAAAGCACCACTGTCACCATAGAGCTAACTTCCCTTAGTTTTGGCCAACTCTCAAGGTCAAATGGGGTTCCCTAAGGTTGATCAGATAATTCCTATTGATAAAAGATTGAATGTGATTGAACTTAACTTGATTAAATGTGCAAGCGAGTTGCAAAATAGAGTTGATTCCCCAGATAAAATGTTTGAATGTGCAAGTTATTGAAATTCCAAATGCATCAAATACTTTGAAATAGAAATATTCAAAGTATTTAAAGAGATTCTTCAATCAATGTTCCATCCATTAACTTGGCATATATATAGAAAATCCATTCACATTATAAATCTTGAATTCTAGAAACAAAGATAATGCATAAAAATAAAGTCACAATGTTCAATCACTTTAGGTGGTTATTGAGTTGGTTCATTAGCTGCAAATTAAAGATGTATCCAAAACCGATTGAATTCAAAGCAAGTTGTCAAATGAATGATTAAAATCACAATGTTTAGCCCAAGGTTAACAACCAACCCAACAGGTGTCAATTTCAATACAACCATGGAGATAGTTATTTAACTAATTAGTATTGATGATTTTTCTATATGAGCATAAGTCTTTTTTGCTTGCTATAAGTTGCTTTTATTGAGCATGGTATAGGGAAAAATTATAAAGATCTATAATTTTTTATATGGATGAGGTCTCGGTAATTGGTATATAGTGTGTGAGATTTTGCAATTAGTTTAAACTTGAAATATGTTTTGATTGCATACACCTATCCATGTATGAAATTTTTACTTGTTATGTTTTACTCGAATTTCTTCATCATCATGTTGTTGATGTAATTGAATTGGTATATGTGTATTCATGTTTACAGTATATAATGATGCAATTTGAATTCAATTCTTAGAATAGGATTCTTCCAAAATAAAGTGTAAGGGTATTTGTTGTTTGGGTGTGTGCAGGTGTCTAAGGAATCTAGGCGCTAAGGATTCATCTAGTTGTTCAACATTCAAGACAAAGGAATGAGAAGTCATTCACAAGTAGTCTACAACCCTATAGTTTAGAATTTTGTTATTTGCATATTAAGAATGTTTGCTACAAGGAAATGAATATTTGATATTGTATATTATGATGTTTTTGAAACAGGTCCTGATTGAATTAAAATATATATTAAAGTTTTGCATATAATATATTTTTATTTAAAGGGGTCAAAACCCTATGGTTTCTCCATATTTGGACTTTCAAATATCAATAGCATTCATTATCGTCTCGGTATTTGTTATGGTCTTGCTAACTTGTTATTTATGTTCTTGCCAATTGATTTGATTCTTCAAAGGTCACAATTCATTAATTTTTTGCGTTTGTTTGTTCTTTCAAGGAATGTGCCAAGATGATGCAGGTGCATTATCATCGACACATTGTAGGGGAAGACATGAGTATTTAGAACAATTTTCAACAAAATGACACACAAATGGAGGTATGATCTAGGAAGTCAATTGTATAGCTCAACTAGTCGATTTATTTTATTGATTTGGTACATTAACAAATTTGTAGTTGTGTAAGAGCTATACTTACTATTAATTTTACGGTTAAGTTAAAATTATATTTAGATCTATACTTTAGCTTCTATGGAGGGTCAAGTAACATTATTTCCCTAAATGAACCTCTTCTTCTGTGATAGAGTGATTTTTAGTCTATTCTTTCTTTGTTCCAAAAGGAAAAGAAAACATTATATTAACATAGGCAATATGACTTGTTTTCATGCGAGTTTCTCTTCGAGTTAGGTTCCATACTTAGTCAAATAGAGTGCTCCCTTGCCTTTGATGTGCCCATAGTACCTTTTGAATGATACCATGCTTGTGTCTTAGATCACTAATGTACAATTATAGGAAGAGCACCTGCTTTATAGGAAGGAGGTTGGTGGTTCAATTCCTCCATGCCCTATATATATTCTGAAACCACTAAAAAGAGATAAATGACCACTACAAAAATAGAGATAAATGACCCAAAATACGACCAAAATCCATATATAAACGACAACTGGTGGCAAATTAGCGGTCATTGATCATGCGATAAAAAATACGGTCATATTTGGTTTGGTTGTTTATAACTTATCTTGTGGTCATATATTTGGTCATTAATTATGACAATTAATGACCAATTATATGACCAAATTAATGACCAAATATACAACCAAATATATGACCACAAGATAAGCTATAAATGACCAAGTTAAATATGATCACTTTTTTGGCCGCATGATCAATGACTGTTAATTTGCCACCAATGGTCGCCAAATCAAAAGTGGTCATTTATATGCGGATTTTGGTCTTTTTTTGTCATTTATCTCTCATTTTGTACTAGTGAATGATGCTTGCATATAACATTTCTTGATCCATAATTTCAATTTCACTCTTTTGTGGATATAGGTACCTGTACAATCTTATGTTAGGTGGTACACTTCCTAGTTGCAAATGAATAGCATGGTCGTGATCTCTAGTAGGTGGAATACCTTTAGGAATTTCTCCAAATACCTTGGAATGTTTATCAATAAATTTTTGGAGATCCACGAGAATAGAGGGTATAGATGCTTGAACATTTATCGAGCATAATTCTACAACTAATCCATAATGTATTATTTTCATCAATTTTGTCATGTTGTTAGAGATGATCACTTTTAAGGGTTTCCTTAGAATACCTTTAAGTTCAATTTCCTTTCCTTCTCAAGAGAATCTCATGAAAATTTCTTGAAATGTCCCAATGATTGTAATTGTTGGACCCCTAGTACAGCATTAGCACCACCCATTTGGTTTTCAATCATTGGAATATCTAGTAAATACTCCCCCATAGTAAGCTTAATATTATGGCACTTCCTTGAGTAATTTATTGCACCTACATCTGCAATCATTACTTGAAATTTTAGTGTTGGATACACAAAGCAATTGAGAAGTTTGGCTAATTTTAAATGAATGAAGTTATGGGTACCACAAAAATCAATCAACAGTATTACATTTTTCTTTTTTAAATATCCTTCTATCCCGATAAATCGAGGGGTGTTAATGTCGATCAATGCATGGAAAGATATGGTTAGAGTAGTATCTTCTAGATCTACCTCTTGAGGATTTTTTGGTTCTAGACCATCTTCCTCTTTACGGTTTCTGTAGAATAATTTATTCTCACTGCACTTATGCCCTTTACTATACTCGTTGTCACAATTGAAACATAGTCCCTTTACTATGCTTTCCTCCACTTGCAAAGGTATCAAATTTGTAGGTTGATTGAGGTTGGAGGAGGAAACAATTTCCCTCTTTATAGGTGTTAGTAACAACCCCTCCAATAGCCATATTTTTACTTTCAACTTTCCTTTCCAAACTAAAATCATTCTCCAATTATTTAGGTTCAAATAAACATACTTCATGTTAAATGATCTCCTTTAGAGTGCCCATAAATATATCCAACAAATTATCCACTAGAATGTTCTTCACTATGAGACTCAACTTTTGAAATTGCTTAATGTGATCTATAACTAGATCTTTTTGCTTGAGATTTATAGATTGGTGGAAGAAGGTGTTACTCTTAATTACCCCATAATGTGTGATGAATTATTTCAAAAATAAAAACCAAGAAAAAATATAGTCCTTTTTATGGTCACAAAGCAATTGGCACCATACAAATTGACAGGTTATAAATACAAGGATGCAACAATTACCTTATGTAAAGTTGACACTTGGTGTAGATAGAAGAATTGCTACATCTAGAATATCCATGTTACTAGATCATTTCCATCAAACTTTCTCATATCAATCTTTGGAATGAAGTAGTTCCTTGGTCCTAAATTGAACCCAAGTTGATATGGATAATCAATTGCTGGGGACTCGAACCGCTTATTCTCAATTGTTTCTTAATTTTCTCAAGTTGTGATTGGAGCAACTCCCTTTGGTTCTCCTTATCATCTTCTAGAAGTGTTGACTTTTGGTTAAGAAGGCCACTTATATCCTTCACAAGTTCTCCCATCATACTTTCAAGGTTATTTTTGATGTCTTGCATATTCCCTTTTAATTCTATAAATTCATCCTTATTTACCATATCCATGATTTCCACCTTTCTAAGCATTTTATCTTACATGTTTTTTACTCTTTCTTTAAGCTTGGACACCTTAAAGTTAACTTCACCATGCTTGTCTTATGTCACAATTTATCCTTTAGTAGGTTTAGGTATGTATAAGTTTTTTATCCACCTCTTTCCATTTTATCACACTAATATATACTGTAGTTCTTCTCAATTTCCTCTTTATTACACTTTTTGAATCAACCAAAACATATACTCCAATAAAAAGTTATGCAAGTTTCAAGTTAACATACCCTGAAAAACCCAATTGATAGGTTGTCTTGGTGGCAAACGTTTCTCCTAAAATATTTCTGAAATTTTGGTCCCTTTGAGTTTTAAACTTCAACTACATTAGCTTGGTATGTCTTCTCTACAATGCCATAGGTTTGTCACAATCCTATTGTGCCAAGAGATCGTTATGGTAACTTTTCCAAAACTAGTTGTTTTTTCTCGCTTTCAAGAGAGCGAACTTGTACGACCTACCATGTGTCAATTTTTCCTTCTATAATTCTGAAATTTGTATAAAAAATACTATGGTTTGTATTCTTTTTTATGTAACAAGTCTCACTCAATTTGGATCTCTCAAGATTGATATATAATAGTTTTTCGCAGAACACCTATTTGAGACAAGTTTTTGGACATGCCAAAAACCTTAACTTCCATAAGGTATAACGCCAAATATGTAATGAATACGAACCTGGAATTCACATTACAACTAGTTGACTATGTAATATGATGCATGATGCATGCTGGACCAAGATGATGCATGTTGGAAGTAACGAAGCTCTAATACCAAATTTTATGCACCAATTCCGCAAAAGAACATAAAATAATAAAGAGAGGGTAATCCAATTCCTTAAGAATGAATAAAAGAGATGAATAAGAAGTCTCCTTAAGGGGGAAACCTCCTTATACAATATACCAAATACACAATACAAGATGAGGATATATATATATATGTGTGTGTGTGTGTGTGTGTGTGTACATACATACATACATATATAAGAAAGGGTACATTTACAATTGTAGCCTAACATACAATTACAATTAAGGTCCTATCCAACCAATAAATAAAATACTAATATAACAATAGAAACTTAGTGTCGTAATATAGGGATTAACACAATATGTTCACGTTAAAAAAGATGTCTAAATTTCATAAATAATAATTAAAAAATATACAACTTTTAACATTCAATTTCAATGATCATGATTCACCACTTGAACTATTGTTGTTGCTCGAATTGCTTGCATGCATCATGTCTTCATCACCTGCACAATATATTGTACATGGTTTATTTGGAATGTTTTGTACATTGGCTTGAGTTTGAAGTTTCACCTCTTCATGTTCCATCTACAAACATACAAATAAAATGTAATGAACATACCTTCTTTTGCAGTATAATATACATGATTGCATAAATAAAAAATATATATCATAGCAACAATTGATTAATAAACAAAACACATTCTTTCAAAGTCATTCCTCATGCTATCTCTCAAAATATCTTCTATTGATTCCTCTCTATATTTTGTTTCATATGAGTTTTATATGCCATGACAAATCATAGATATAATTAGAGATTTATTGTTGTTCTATTAATTATACAATAAGGGAAGTAAAACAATATATCCACTTACAAGTTGTCTAGTTAATCCTTGAACTCCAAAATATACTCCCAATCCATACACAATTCAATGTCAATATAATGCTTAGATGAATTTTCTTTGCATGTTAACACTTGTTAGAAAACATCCATGGATGATTGTAAACAAATTAAAATATATGCATCACAATAAATATGAAACATTAACTAAGGAAAATGCATTAATCCTCACAAACTTTGTGATCAACCATTTTTCTACCTCATGGTTATGTCTTATGTGTTGAATGCATTCTATTTTATGTTCTTTTCTACAACAAAACAAATGAAATTTAATATTTAATGTGATAACTAAACTATTTGTACATAGGAAAATAAATAAATGAATGGAGGCATTTGATGCATGTTGTTGTTGCCAAGATGGTTCATCTTGTGATGCAATTTCTTTAACCATCTCCTCGTACACTTTTTAGACGTCCCTACTAGCATGTTTAATATATCATGTCAATCCTCCTTTGGAATTTTATCAATCTTCCTAAAAAATGACACAAACAATAAAAATTTGATCAATATTTATACAAAATAAATATAGCAAAAACATCAATTTGGAATTTTTTGGACTAGATATGTATATTACAACAAAAACATGCTTAACATACTTTTAAAATGAATTTTTATGTTATTGTATGTTTTGCTATTGCAAGTCTCACAGGTCTCATTAATCATTGCTCCAAAAACACTTATTATAGGTTATGTATAACCTGGTCCTTGGAGTCATTGGATTGATTTTTGTACTGTAGATGGAAAGAACATCTATACGTTCTCTCCATTGTATCCCTCATAGTTTTATAACCCCTCGCCCTCTCTCATTAACTTCTAACAACACTCTTGATGAATTGAGGACCCATTCATCATCATTTAAAACCTTCATAAATATTATATTCTTAGGACAACCTTATATTATGTTGTTGTGGTTCCATGCACAACATTCAACAAATCCAAAATCAAATGTTTGAAACATGTTAGTGATTATTGTTAAGAAGTACATTTATAATAAAAATCCAAACAAAAACTTCATGTTGATCACCTTTTGATCCACCTAATTCCTCTCTTTGCAACATTTCCATAAAGCTTTTATGCTCTTTTCTACACATGTTATCCAATACACATCTTTTAAACATACAAACAATTCAAATATAAATTACTTTTATATTAAAAAAATGGCCATGTCCTCTTCTTGGTACGTGATTCACCTCACCCTCTTGCTATAAAAACATTCCCCTAATCTTTTATCAACCATATTCTATCAATAAAACCATGCATGATGGAATACACAAATTATGAAACATGTTTTACAAAATAAATAAATAGTTTTAGGCTAAAATTGTTTTTGGGTTAAGCAGTGTGTATAGTATAGTAACATACATTGGTGCACTGAATACAAACTATGAGTTGCTGATGTACAAAACCCACTAATAAATTGGGCTATGTTAAAAAAAAACATCGTCAAAACGCTTTGCTTGATACAATATTTGGCGTCGTATACTTTTTGTAATGTATAATAATAATAATAATTTATATCTAAGGTCATAGTTAGGCCAGACACCAATCTGGTGTATGATACCCCCTTGTTTGTTGGACAAGGGACCCCCCTCTATGGATCAATTTAACTACTGAAGTCTATAGAAGTGTACAAACCCTACCCCCCTTAGGATTTGAACCAATGACCTCCTAGGAGGAAACACATTTTATTACCCATTAGGCCCACTTAAGTTGAACTATAATAATATATTTTAAGGTCATAACCAAGCCATACACAAAATCGATGGTGTATGAGACCCCCTTGTTTGTGGGACAAGGGATCCCCTTCCATGCAATGATTTGAATACAAGCCTATGGAGGTGAACATACCCTGACCCCTTCCAGATTTTAACCTATGGCCTCCCACGAGGAAACACATGTTATTAACCGTTAGGCCTAGTCAATATTATTTTTTAAAATCATATGCTAAATGATGCACTTTTAATACAAAAACAACAATGATGTGTTGATATTATAATGTGCACATCAAGAGTCATGAAAGCATTTAAAACAAGAAATGGTAGGGATAGTGTTCGAGATCCAATGCAATGGTGGTGTCAATCCAATAGATACTTAGAGACCCAAATACAAGTACACAAAGTGAAATGGTAGAGAGAAAAAACCCTCAATGCCAAGGTTTGTAGCAACATAAAACAAAAGAATCGCAATAAGAAGACTAGGGTTTGAAATGTTGAAGCTAACCATGAAACCCATTTATTTTATTGAAAATGATTTGTAAATACTAATAGGAATAAATAATTATGGAATTTTTTGAATCAAATGAGGGTAAATTTCATTGAACAGAATGAAGTTATATACTATAAATTTCTTCTCTACATATTTGTATGTGACCTACTATGATCCTTTGCAAATTCAACTCTTAAAAGTTGCGTACTCCAAAGTCTTCCCTTATAAATTTCTTTTGCACAAGTTTTCCTTCTAACTTTGGCAACATAATGGAATAGGGGATATGGATTTGTTTTATAAACCAAATTTTACAAAATGAATTTCTTACACATTTTTAATTTAATATTTTGGTGCATTGATTATAAACATGCACATTTTTAGGGTTTTTATATTTATGTGTTGGTGATTGTTGTGAGTAGAGTTTTATGGAACAATCATAGTGTCCATGTTTATGCCAAAGTTTTGTCTTTAGATCATGAACCATCATCAAGACAATAATTTAGGATAAGAGACAGTGGAAAGGAACATAAATACTCACGTAAGAGAAAAATCCAAACTCAACAATATTTTGTTGTCTAACTTTCTCTACATCTCTTCAGAAGTTTCAAATTCACTACTCTCCTTTCAATTTTTATCCTTAATTTATTCAAGAAATGGATCTCATCCTAGGTTTCCCCTCCGTATAGGTTTTATGTGTTGGAAGCTAAATGGGTTAATCGATTGTCTCTACATCTCTTCAGAAAGTTCAAATTTGTTGCTCTCCTTTCAATTTTTATCCTTAATTTCTCCTAGAAACATATCTCAACCTAGGTTACACCTCTGTATATAGTAGTGATTAAGGTTTTAAGTTTTTTTGTGTTGGTGATTGTTGTGATCATAGTTTTATGGAATAACCACAACGCCCATTTTTATGATGATGTTTTGAGTCTAGATAAGGAACCATTGTTAGGAGAACAAGTCGAGAGAAGAGATAGTGGAAAGGAGCCCTAAATACATGAGAAAGAGAAAAATATAGACTCAATAGAGCTCAAAGAGTTAGTTGGTTGTCTATACATCTCTTCAAAGAGTTCAAATCTGTTGCTCTCCTTTCAATTTTTATCCTTGATTTCTCCAAGAAATAGATCTCATTCCAGTATTCCCCTTTGTATAGTGTAGCCGTTAGGGTTTTAATATTGATGTGTTGGTGACTATCGTGAGTAGATTTTTTTTGGAATTTCCACAATGTCCATGTTTATGTCAACACGTTGTCACCAAATTAAAAACCATCATTAGGTCAACAAGTCAAGAGAAGAGATATCATAAAGGAGCCATAAATACTTGAGAAAGATAAAAATCCAGACTCAACAAAGCTCAATGAGTCAACTGAATAACTCTACATCTCTTTAGAAAGTTCAAATACGCTACTCTCCTTTCAATTTTTATTCTTAATTTCTCCAAGAAATGGATGTCATCCCTGTTGATGTATTTGTAACTTCAGAATATATTATGATGTCTATTATCATTGTATGATGTTTTACCCCCATTGGGTATGTGTGTTACCCCTTTACAGGATGTCTAAATTGTGTCTAGACCTTGAGGTACAACCTCCGTTGTAAGTCAGGGAAATAGTCCCTAGTGTAACATCATGTAATATGTAATTGTGGTCTCTCTAGGAGAGGTGGGCCCCATGTGAGATGACATGTAAGCTCGAGTCTTATATTTGGTCAGTGACTTGAAATGGTATAAATAGGGAGGATCTCTCCCTCATTTATACACACCTCACACACTCTCTAAGGCACATGAGAGAGAGAGACAGTCAGAGGAGGAGAGAAAGATAACTGCTGAACATTTCTTATTATTGCTTTTGATCATCTTACTATTCTGAAGAAGTTTGCAGGGTTTTCTCCTTTATGGTTTCCTCGATGAAAATATTTGTGTCTTGTGTATCTTTTATATCTTATGAATTTTGTTGTACTTGTTATTCTTTCATATAAAGATCCTAGATAATCTAATCATATCTTAAGAAAATCTAACATGGTATCAGAGCCTCTCTGAAAGAAGGCACTATGCAGCTGCGGGAACTAGGGCTTCCTAGTTGAAGGCGTTCTCTCCACAAATAATCAAGAAAGGAGGGATAGGATAACTCACCTCACTAGGGTGCATATATTGGCGGTATCAATTTCTGAATAAGAGAAGTTTCACTGTACAACTGAAATACAGTTGCAATGGCAGCTAATGGAAATTAGGGTTTCATGCTTGAAAACCCTAGAAGACTGAATTTATTAATCCTAGAAATTTCACTATAACGCAAGATTGGAGAAGGATCAGAGCCCAAAACTTTTATAGGATGAAGAGAAATTCATGTTGTACACTTTGTAGAAGTTTTAGCCTCATATTCACTATACTTTAGGAGATATGGTTCCTCCAAATCAGGGTTCCAGCCTCCTCCAGAATACAGTCATAAACAGGTGACCTAGGGATATTTTCTATATCTTGGGCTAGGAAAGTCCAAATTAAATTCTGTAAGAAGTTGCAGGTAGGGCACAGACTGTAGTTTTTGTGTTACACTTTTAAGAACCAGAATTTGAAACAATGACATGTGGTAGTTTGTACAAGTTTTCTATGTTGAACAGTCCCCAAAACAATCACCTTGGGAAACTCAGTGCAAGTCCCACTTGGAGAATCCATTTCTGCTCTAATCCGTGGAGTTACAAAGAGGACATATCAAGCTATATCAATGAGAAGATTTGTCAAACCCCAAAAAATTCCGAAAAATTTAAAATTTTTAAAATAGCATAATAATCTTATTAAATGCTGTCATTAACTATTTGATTAGTTTATGTTATCAGAAATGAAACTGAATGATCTTTAATATACTTAACTTTAAAGGTGAGTTTCTTGTTAGCTACTGATGTTTTTCTGTTTGCAACCACAAGGGGGGGATTGCCATGTAAGACTGGGCTTACTTAGCTTCCGAGCTAATGCAGCACATTACTTGCTCTTACAGATATACAGGTAAAGTTCGGGTCGCTGCTAACGAATCTTTAAAGTATTAGATAACAATTTGCTGTATCAAAATCATTCAGTAAAAGTATATGCATGCTAGCCAGGTTTATCGGACTTTTATAGGTAAATCTTTTTCCTATAATCTTCTTAAGATCTTCTATGGGGTACTGGATCATTGATGAGTTTACTGAATGCAAACTTAGAAGTAAATGATATTCTTATCTAGTGCAGCAAATATAACTGGTTTACCATATTCAGGCCTACTTCTATTTATCTGTTGTTACTACATCATGCCAAGTTTAAATTTAGAATATGTTTTGATTCGTAAAATCCAAGTTTACTGTTTGGTATACGTCTTCTATTAACATTCTAAGAATTTGCATTAAATGTAAAATTACCTCTATTTCCATGAACAACAATTGAATAAAAACCATAAGCACCTTTAGAATTAGTCCTAGATTATCATAATTTAAAACTTATTATGAGTTTCCAGAACTACATTATCACAAGAATGGCGATAGTAGTTTATATAAACTGCTAGTCTTACAATCATTTACCCAACCTTGTAAATCTTTGAGCATGAAAGATAACAAAAGTATACTAATTATCTCAAGGAATTTAAGACTATTAAGAGATTGTTATTATAATGGTAATAACTAGTAAAATGGTCTAGGGTAACTTTACTCCAGAATTGTAGGTTATATAGTTTGAATTCTACAAGTCAAAGTTACATAAAGAAGGAATGTTAAGTAATTTACCATCTATGCAAAGCTATAGTAATTGGCGGCATAATAGTAGTAGAATTGTAAACTACTACATCTAACATCACTCCATTATTTTATAAACTTAAAAGAAATGATAAATCTTTTGTTTTTATTTAAGACTAGAGTAAATAGTAATGAAGTGGTAATTTTATGAACCACTTGCAATTTAACATTATACTCATACCTTATAAATTTTTAATATAAACATTAAACCTTCGATGCCCAAAATACCTCAAGACTTAACCTTGAATGATATTTATAAAGCATGGTTTTAATATTTAAAAGGCAAAGTTTTGATATTATTTATGCAAGGTTTTAAAGCATTGTTCTAATCGTCATGGCAATGAAAAACATGGCAGGTGGAACTATGGTATAACGACCATGAGGGATATCAACGCAATGATTTGTTTGGAAAATCAAACGATGGCAACTCGTCTTGGAACATTAGAGTTTGACCCACTTGCATGCAATATATCAAAGGTGCGACGTGGTCATGCCAGAGCCATGCATTGGTGTTATATATTCGTTGACTTAACCCTAACTTGCCATTTCTCCCTCGCCTTCGGGCTTGGTCGCTCTGTGAACCCTCCTGGTCCATGTTTTGTCGTTGCACTATTTGATAGAAGCTTGCATGCTGCTCCAGTCCTTCGTGCTCGTCTTCTGCACTGTGTGAGAGTTATTAGTTTTCTGTTGGCGACCATACGGTTGTCGAAAAACCTAGGGTTTTTCCTTTCGGCGCCATTATCAACTCTGTTGCAGTGTGAGTGTATCCTTCGATTTGGCACTATCAGTGCTTACACTGTGGAAAATATCCTTTGCCTTTTCCAGCTCGTTCTTCTCGATGACCACGGAAGGGTTTACACCTCCTCGGTTCGTAGTTATTAGGATGTTTACTGTGGATACACTTCCTTCAAATGCGCCTGTGAGTTACAGGTTATTCTTTTGTCTTTCCAGTTCTAGAATTAGTTTAAACAATAACTGATACAGGTTTTTAATACGCTATTCCTTCGTATTGCAGGTTGGGTCTTCTTTTTAAGGAAGGAAACGTGAGGTTTCAGTTAAAGGCTTCTCCCCGGTAAGCTTGGTCTCAACCAAGGCGTTCCTCCTTGCTAGTTTTATTAGGGTTGTTTTGTGAATGGCTTGGATGATGCGACTCGGTGGTTACTTTGGTTCCAATCTGACTTTTCTAGCTGTAGATTAAAATTAGTTTAACAGGTTTACCCTCGGCGATAAGCATGGACGTTACAGCTTGGCTGTCGTGTAATGTAATAGATTCCTTCTGTATTTTTTTTTTAATGCTGTAATTATGAGGAAAGGCAGGGTTGTATCCTGTCTGTAAAAGAGGTCACGACCTCGACTGTTTGCTTTCTTTACTGTACCCTTTGTGTATTTAGGGTTTTCACCCGATATTTGATAATATATAAATGTTTTATTATTTTACTGTCTTTTCTAGTTTATTTTACCATTTACAGTTTTTAAATCTAAGCAATGCACAGGAAAATAATTGAATAAGGGTTTATAACAGCTTATCCTGTGGTTTGATTATGCGGCCGTAGGTGAAAATATTATTTTAACTCTTAATATTTTCTTTTACTTGTAAAGACTGGACTTATAGGGTTCAACCCTAATTTCACACTCGAGATTAAGTTTAGTTTCTTAATCTTATCATTAAAATAATTACTCTGTTAATATTTAAGAATTAATTAAGAGATATTAACCTTGATGGTCAAGCTCGATGATTGAGCTAATCGCTGTTCTGTTATAACTAGGTTATTTATCTGTTAGTAAATTCTTTTTATTTAATTGCTGTGAGGGTTATATATCTTGATTTATTTGTTATATATAAAACTTCTTAAATTATATATATAGGGTTTATGCCCTTATACAACTATCCTAGCTGAGAATACCATTCTCTTATATTGTTCTTAGACAGAATATAAATACTGTAATTTATTTTATTATATAAAGAATTTGGGATACAAGTACTCTCCAGCTTATTATTAAATAAATTTGTTGTTATTGTTTCTGAACTATCTTTACAACTTGACTTCTATTTATTAGAAGCTATGAAAGAAATGTGCATACCTTTCAAATTAGGAAAGCCTGTTATATTCTTGTTATATTTTACTATTGTTATATTTTGTATTGTTTATTAAATTGTAATACACAGAGTATAAACATTTTGTACATAAATCCTTATTTGTTTATTCATAAGGTATAAATGAACTATGTTTATACTTGCAATAATAAATTATTACTTAAGTTTTACTTTTATACTGTAAGTAATATAAATACATTATTAGTAATGCAACAATGATGTTACTTCTAATATTTTATGATTATTATTATTGTTATTATCCAGTGTATGGTTTATTTATTTAATTATAAAGCCTGTGTATAATCTCATAATATTCATATAATACTTAATCTTTGTTTTAAGTTTATATATAGAAAAATCTTGTGTATATAGTCACCTTCCTTAATCATATAAGAAAATATAATAACAGTTTTATAATCTGTTTAAGCTTTAGCTATAAATACAAGAAGATTCAGTAATTATCTGACTGCATTCTTAACCTACATGCAGACTAACACTACTAGGTTTTAACTGTAAAATCAAACCAATAGGTAATTACATCCTACTGTCCGTATTGTCTCTTTCCACATTAGAAGGTTAGATTCTTGCAAACTAGAAGATAACAGTTATAAGCTTTAACAGCAGCATTGCTTAGTCTATCTTTTCTTTATTACAGCTAGCGTTTACTGGAAATAAGGATACAGTATCAGGAAGTAGTTTTAAAGACTGTAAGCAAAATAACTTAGGAAAATTTGTGAAATGCTTGTAGTTAATGAAAGTATTAAATAGGTAACTTGGTTCAGAAGGATCCTACTTCACAATACCGAGATACTGTGCTGGAGTACGATCTGGTGATACCAGATGTGGAAAAACATAGTAACTATTAACAGATTTAACTACTGATATTCTGAGATACTAACTTTACTGAAATTAACTAACTCTTCAGACATATAAAATAAACATAACATGCATCCATTCATATCCAGTAAACATAAAGAAATAAATGACAGAACTTGTTTAAGCTGTGGACAACAACAGCAATGGGAGGCCGTTCCTCCCTACCAACTCCTGGAGAGCGCTCAGACATCGACTTCTCAGGACCCCTGAGCTCGTTCTGGTCTCCCTGGCTGGAACTAGGTGCAGCAAGTCAGATACCAGTCCTCAAACTCAATATTAACTTAGAACTACCAGTCAGTTCTCTTCAGCCCAATAGCTGTAATTAAAAATCAAGTTACTGCAGCAATCCTCCTAAAACAACTTCCTTACTGTATTTCCCTCTTCCTCAATGGATTTCCTGAATAACATTCACTTGAATGAATTCTCTCTGGAAAAATAACTGAGCAGCCTTAGCTCTCTTCATTGAGTTCTTTTAAAAGATTACCTAGGTCTTTGTTGGGTTAACTGTCATTTAATGAACCACCTGCTCTGATTCCACTTTCTTGGGGAATCATGACCCCAAATATAGGGAAGTTGCCACCTGCAACTTAGGAAGTGTTTGAGGATGCTGCCACTTGTCTTTTGCCTTTCCACCTAGTTCCATCCACCAGTTTGACCAGTAACCTCTTTTAACAGCTCTCCCATGCTGTTGTCTCCATAATTTATTTATTAATAATAAAATATTCTGAATTACACTCCATTACTATTGACTCTGCTGAGTCATCAATCCCTACTTAGGATTAAGTTTAACATAATGTCTCAGAAATATAATAAAACAATTTACATAATTTTACAAAATTGGGGTATGTGACAAGATTCAGAATATAAGGATCTGAACCTTCAGAGATACAACATAATCAACATCAATAATTTCTGTAGAAGAAATTGGAAAACTAGGGATTCCGGTTCCGGTAGCTTCCCTCCACTGTTTTCAGAAAAAGGAGTACATTGGAAAACTTGCCTTGAAGAGGCCCATGTTTATATCCAATGAGAATTTCAAAATTCCAAGTTTTGAAAATTAGGGTTTCTCTAACAAACCCTAGATCAGCTAGCTCCAGAACTAGGACAAACACCTCAAATCGGTAAGATCTAAATTTTTGCTATTTACATTTGAGGTTCTCATTTCAAAATGACTAATCACACCCAGCTTGATGTAAAGCTTGGTGAAGATGACAAATTCCAAGTATGGAAGTGTAGGACCTCCATGATCCTTGAAGAAATTGACTTAGATCAATATTTCAGTAAGGAGGTTCCAAGATCTAGAGGGAGATGAGGCTAGCAGATTCTATTAAATATCATCTCATCCCTCATGTGTCATCCTTTAAGAAACCAAAAGGAAGTGTTCGATGCTATGACGAAGCAATTAGAGAATAATAAGAGATTGTTATAACCACCTTGAATGGCCTCCCAAGATCATGGGATTCATTCATTTGAGGAATGTGTTCCAGAAGGAAGTAATTACCTTCAACAGACTCTGGGAAGAGTGCACACAAGAAGAATCTCGACTCATAATAAGAGAAGAGAAGATGGGAGAAATTGAAGATCAAGCTCTCATGATTCAAAGAAGATCCCTCAAGTGCTGAGGAATATGAAGGACTGAATCTTGAAGAACCTCTTATCCATCTTAGCATTTGGATAAGAATTGATGTTGTTATGAAAGAAGTAGATGATGAAGTGAAGGCTCAATAAGGATTCTACCCACAAAACAAGTAAATATAAGTATTCAATTCTCATTTCATGATATTGTTTGGTTATACATTTGTTTATATTCAGTTGATGTTTGAGTATTCTGCATTTATACTATTAAGTTGCACATAATGGGTAAGAAGTCAATGATGGTGTACAACATTCCATTACTACTTATCTATATTGAAACCTATTTACTGGCATATTAGGAGTAGTACACACTCTTAATAACATTGGAGTAGAATGCATCTAGAAGTTACTGTAGGTACACATGATATGGATGAATGTTGTAGCATTGGCTAAAATAGTCACATGGCTATGTGACATATATTTGTCACTATTAATATGTTTTGGAAATTATGATATGTTTCTAATCATGCAACTGAAATTGACTTGTAGATCATTCCAAAGAACAAGTAACTTCTTGGGTCAAAGATACCATTGTTAGAATTTCATCATTAAGCTAGCATTATATTAGGATCTTTACTGAGAGAATAACAAGCACATCAATCAAACACAAGAGACAATGAACATAGTGTTTATCCTTGGGGAAACCATAAATGGAGAAAACCCCGCAACTTCCTCAGAGATAGAATCAACACCAAAACATTAAAAGCCCCAAAACAGTAAGTGATCTCCCGACAATAGTAATCTTCTTCTTATCTATCCCCAGTGTCTTCTCCTTCCTCAAATATGTGCTACACTTGAGTGTGGATGAGCTGTGTGTTAAATAGAGACTCTAGTTCTCTATTTATACTAGTCCCGACATGACTAAAACCCTGCCAGGGCTGACCTCTACTAGGAGTTTCTAATAACCCTAGTGCCCCGGAACTGCGGGGACTTTAACCCTTAGACAATCGGAGGGTTACTCACTATGACTTGACATGACTTGTTTACATTATTGATTCTCCCGATTGGAACATTGGGGCATGACAACATGACTCAATTACATTATAGATACATCCTGGATAAACATCGGGTTACAATACATAAGATACATAGATGAATACATTCCGAAGTTACAAATACATCAACACTCTCTCTTAACTAGGAAGGTATTCTTTCGACACAATTTTCAGCACTGGTCTTCTTCTCTGTATCAACTGGATCATCTCGTCATCTGCATCTCAGGTCCTCTGAGTCTTCAAGTCATCTTCGTCTTCAAGTCATCTTCATCTTCAAGTCATCGGATCTGGATCATCTCTCAATTTGGATCATCATGGGACATCATCACTAGATCTGGATCATCACTGGATCTGGATCATCACTGTTAGATCATCATCACTGGATCTGGATCATCATCACTCGATCTAGATCATCACTGGGCATCATGACAGGTGCTATCTCTTGATTCTTCTCATCATAGGAACCTCTACAAAGCCAGTCCTTTTTCATACTGGATGTATCATCTCAGAGCTGGTCCTTTTTCATACCAAATGAGGCAGCTACTCAAAGCTAGTCCTTTTTCATACTAGATGAGCCTTCCTAGAGCTAGTCCTTTTTCATACTAGGTAGGGCATCACATATCTGGTCCTTTTTCATACCAGATGAGGCATCACAAGGTTGGTCCTTTTTCATACCAGATGTGGTAGCTACTCAGAGCTAGTCCTTTTTCATACTAGATGAGCCTTCCCAGATATACCTGACAATGGAAGGAACCAATCCTCTCACCATGTCACAGCTCTTACATTCGACCATGGAAGGAACCAATCCTCTCACCATGTCGGACAACACTTACATCTGATCATGGAAGGAACCAATCCTCTCACCATGTTAGAATGGCACAGCACAGACACATCACTTCCTCTTGGGAGGAACCTCGATCTGGAGAACACCAAGCTTCTCCCTGAAGTACTCAAACTTCACCCTAGCCAATGGCTTAGTCAACACATCAACTATCTATTCGTCCATCGCAACATACTGGAGCTTCACTACTCCTCTCTGCACCATATCCCTAATATAGTGATACTTGATCTCAATATGCTTCGACTTGTCATGGAATACTGGATTCTCTTAAACTTTGCTCAAAGGTTGAAGATGAAAGCCTATAGAGGATGACAAGCTCACAGATTGGTGCGAGAAGAACTTTTCAACAAAGTTTAAGATAAAGGATATTGGTATCCAGTGACCCTAGATGGATACATAGAATATTAGTAGTAGATGAAGCTACTTGTCACTCCATTACATAATGTTTCAATACATAGAGTACGAAAGGAAGAGGGAGAATGATGCTCCACTTCAAAGGGAGTGACTGCAAAAGATCCTTAGGTTTGACATGGTACGACAAGATGGACAACTTACTAATGGCTCTAGGCTTTACTGAGAGTAAAGCGGATTCCAACCTTTACTTAAAGATTGAAGATTGAAGACCAGTGATGCTTCTGTTATATGTCGATGCTCTGTTCCTGACAGGAAAAGAGGAACTCACTAAAGATACAATAAGGAGACTTGATACAGAGTTTGAGATGAAATACCTAGGGATAATGCACTACTTTATAGGCATGGAGGTGTGGCAGAGTGTGGATGGAATCTCCCTTTGACAAGGGAAGTATGTAGTGGAGATCCTGAAGAGGTTCAGGATGATAGACTGCAAGACCATGGCCACACCTATGGCATCGAATCTAATGCTTTTGTGTGATGCTTCATTAGAGAAGATTGATGCCATGATGTATTGTCAGATGTTTTGTTCATTGATGTGCATGATGAATATGAGACCAGACATATGCTTTGCTATGAACAACCTAAGCTAGTTCTTGATGGATCTGAGACATGCTCACCTGGTTGCAAAGCATGCAGAGAGGTACCTCAAGGGTATAGTTGAGTATGGGCTCAAGTATGATACGAATCAAAATACTAACCTACATGATTATGTTGATTCGAGTTGGTAGTGCCATTGAGAAGAAGAGCACCTTGGGTTGCTTCTTTAGTTTGAGATCCAGTATGGCCTACTGGTTTGGCAGGATGCAGTCCTGCATGACGCTGAGTACATCCAAGGAAAAATATGTTGCCACTTGCTCGACTATTTGTGAGGTAGTCTATTTCTTTTGAAAGCTACTATTTTATTTGATTGATCCGACTTGCATTTGTGTATGATGCAGAGAGGAGTAGTGAAACTCCAGTATGTGATCCAGATTGATATCTCTTGAAAGAGGGAGTGATGAGTTCTAGCATAGCCAGTGAGACAAGTTGTTTGAGCATAAAATCTTGGCAAAGCTCGTAGGTTTCTCAGACGTAATCGGTCCTATAGGTTGTCCTCAGATGTAATCAGTCCTGGCAAAGCTCACAGGTTATCCTTCGACGTAATCAGTCCTGGTGTGATTATATGCTAGAAAGAGCCAGAGTGAAGTTTGAATACTTCAGAGAGAGTCTTGGTGTTCTTCATATTGAGGTTCCTTCCAAAAGGAAGTGATGAGTCCGAAAGATGCAGATACACATGATCCTTTCCAACATGGTGGCAGGTTAGGTTCTCCCATGGTCGTTGATGTAAGTGCTGGAGCCTTTCCGACATGGTGGCAGGCTAGTTCCTCCCATGGTCATTGATGTAAGTGTTGGAGCCTTTCCGACATGGTGGAAAGCTAGGTCCTCCCATGGTCATTGATGTAAGTGTTGGAGCCTTTCCAACATGGTGGCAGGGTAGGTCCTCCCATGGTCGTCAATGTAAGTGTTGGAGCCTTTCTGACATGGTGGCAGGCTAGGTTCTCCTATGGTCGTTAATGTAAGTGCTGGAGCTTTTCCGAGATGGTGGTAGGTTGGTCCTCCCATGGTCGTTAATGTAAATGATGAGCCTTTCCCGGATGGTGGTAGGTTTGTCCTCCCATGCTGGTGGATGTAAGTGTTGTGTTATGTGTATCTGGGATGTGCTTAGTGTGATGATGAAATTATTTGAAGATGATGAGGTAACAGTAGGGTACACAGGTTTTGTAGTGGCATATAATCAGTCCTGGGAGATCCTGCAAGTTTTTCAAGAGGCATATAATAAGTGCTGGGATGTACCTACTTAATGGCTTGCTCGTAGAGATGATGAAGACCTACATTGAGGCTAGGCCTACATCTAGCATGAAAAAGGGCTGGTACTGTAGAAACTTCTGATGATAGATAGTATGGGAGGATGATCAAATTATAAGAAGATGATGGCAACAACTATGATGAAGACTCTATGACTCCGTGATGATGACGATGCAATGAAGACTTGACCAAATGTGTTGATGACTGTGTAGAGAGAGAATACCTTCCTTGTTAAGAGGTAGTGTTGATGTATTTGTAAATTTAGAAGATATTATGATGTATATTATCATTGTATACTGTTTTACCCCCATTGGGGATGTGTGTTACCCCTTTACGGGATGTCTAAATTGTGTCTAGACCTTGAGGTACAACCTTCATTGTAAGTCGAGGCAATAGTCCCTAGTGTAACATCATGTAATATGTAATTGTGGTCTCTCTAGGATAAGTGGGTCCCATGTGAGATGACATGTAGGCTCGAGTCTTATAATTGGTCAATGACTTGAAAGGGTATAAATAGGGAGGCACTCTCCCTCATTTATACACACCTCGCACACTCTCTGAGGCACATGAGAGAGAGAGATAGTCATAGGAGGAGAGAAAGATAGCCGCTGAACATTTCTTATTACTGCTTTTGATCATCTTACTATTTTGAAGAAGTTTGCAGGGTTTTCTCCTTTATGGTTTCCGCGATGAAAATATTTGTGCGTTGTGTATATTTTATATCTTATGCATTTTTTTGTACTTGTTATTCTTTCAGATAAAGATCCTAGATAATCTAATCAGATATTAAGAAAATCTAATAATCCCAAGTTTCCCTTTCGTATAGGGTAGTGATTAGGGTTTTACGATTTATGTGCAAGTGATTGATGTGAACAGAGTTTTATGGAATAGCCACACTGTCCATGTTTATGTTGACATTTCAGATCTAGATATAGAACCATCATCGAGACAATAACTGGAGAGAAGAGACAGTTTAAAGGAGCCATAAGTACCTTAGAAAGAGAAAAATCTAGACTCAACAAAGCTAAACGAGTTGATCGGATGTATCTACCTCTTTATAGAAAGTTTAAATCTACTTCTCTCCTTTCGATTATTTTATTTATGCCAGAAATGGATCTCATCCCAAGTTTCCCGTTCATACATGATAATGATTAGGGTCTTAAGATTTCTGCGTTGGTGATTGTTGCGAGTAAAATTTTCCACAATAGCCATAATGTCCATGTTTATGTCATTGTTTCAACTTTAGATCAGGAACCATTATCGACACAACAAGCCAAGAGAAGAAAGAAGCCATAAATACTTGAGAAAGAGAAAAATACAGACTCAACAAAGCTCAATGAGCCGACCATTTGTCTCTACATCTCTTCAGAAAGTTCAAATAAGCTGCTCTTGTTTCCATTTTTATCCTTAATTTCTCCAAGAAATTCTGTTGTCTCTTCTATTGACATGTTTTCCTGATGATGGTTCTTGATCTAGAGCTGAACATTGACATAAAGATGGACACTATGGCTATTCCAAAAAAACTCTACTCACAACGCACATTTAAAAAAAAACTGGGTCACGGTGTGCCTTATATATATAAGCACTTCAATTTTCAATGTAGGAGGATGACATAAAGATACCAAATTAATAGTTTACAAAGAAAATAGAAGTGCAAAATTCCATGATTAAAAACTTGTGGAGGTTAATTATCGACGTGTACCATAAATTTATGCAACGATGTGTTTAAAATACTAATATACATTAGTGCGATATATGTGAAAGAGGTGTATTGATTTCTTAAAAAATTCTGTAAAGCTATGTTTGAAATTAGAATGTTATAAGATTCTCAAAACTACTTTCAAGAATGTACACATGTATTGATTATGGTTTTATCTCAAATACAAGAGAAAATGTGATATATCAAATAGCTAATTCTTCATATTTTAGCTCATTTCATATATTCCTAGTTCGTAAATGAGAGACTTATAACCCACTTAGTTCACCAACATAGATATTCTATGAAATTTTTTTTTCTTCTATATTCTTGAACTTAAGTAGAGATATCAACACCAACAAGGTATGTTAATTTCCTAAAAAAAACTCCACGGTATCTCTTAAGAAGGGATTGAGTCCACGGTATCTCTTAAGAAGGGATTGGGACTCATTGTTGATGAAGTGTTCAATCACGTGGTCATATTTGAGACTCTAAAACACTTCAAGTTCAATGTCACGTCAATATAAATCTTGGAGAGAGCATATGTCAAGAAGGGTCCCAACCCCCACACAACACGATGTTATGTTATATTTAAGTAATGACTTTTGTAAAGGGAATTTTTAATTTCCTTTCATTGTGATGTTATGTCATGATAAAGTACATTGGTGAATTACTCATGAATATTAAATTTCATTTTGAGAACAATTCCAATTTCGTAAAGTCACACTTAAGGGGGTAAATGAAGAGTCAAACTTAAGGGGGTAAATGAAGAGTCAAGGAATGTGAAAGGTTGGGAAACCCAATAGATAGGAAAAGTGTTCTAAATAAAAAGAGACAAAAGAAGAAGACGTGGAGCTTTGAGATGTTTAAAAGCTATTGTAAAAAAAAACTTTTTGCCTATTGTAAAAAAAAACATTTTGCCTAATTAATTTGAACAAGCTCTGAATCTAGGTGTGTGAATTCTAGGAAATTCTTGGAAGTGCTATAATACGAATGGTCTTAATTTATTTTGTTGTTCATGCTATATTGTTACATGAAAATTCTTGTCTTGCATATGACTGTTCTCGCTTGTTCATTAGTTTTTTTTGTCCATGTATGTTTAAAAATCACTTGCTTGGTTAATAATTATTGGTTTTATCAAGACTAAAGTAAGACTCATCTTATTTAATTTTTGGATAATGTTATAAGTGCACATTTTTGCTTGTATTAAGAAAAATCTTTTGCTCAGATACTTACAGCTTTACGTGTACACATCTAGTAATCAATAGTCCTTTTAACCGCATTTTCTTGCTAGGATAGATTTTTTTCGATACTCTGCATTTAGAATATAAGCATACTGCATTCTACACAACATATCCAATAAAAAAAACAAAATTAGAAATGATTTTCATGCCATAGTCCGGATGGGTTCCTTATTCCAAATAGTGTGAGGTCTAATTGGGACCTTACATTAGGGTGAACTCATTGCTATCGATGTTGGGGGCATTCCACCCTATCAACAGTGTTTTGCAGATAGAAGGAGAGCCTTGAATGGATGATAGAGACCCTTTGAATCTTCCTAGAAAAATCCTTATGAAAGTCACATTTCCACCCAAGGTGTAGACTCCAACCTTAAAGTGGTCTTTGAAGACATTGTTGTAAATTTTGAAAATACTCTCTCCTTAGAAACACCCTCTCTATATGATGTCCTTATATAAGAAGTAAACCAGTTTAATTGTTACACTAGGTCCTATGTGAACAATATTGTTGGGATGCCCATTGGTCCTTTACTTCACAAAAGGACATGAGTTAGTAAGGATCCCATCCACACCCCTTGTTAGTTTTGGTTGACATAGTATACAACCTCATAAATTTCACATTGAGCAAAATTCCTGAACCTCAACTCATCCCACCCATCCCTCCAACTCATCCCAGTTCTATATATCCCTCGTGACATTGAACTCTCTACGAAGAGGAATACACCATTTGAATTTGCTATTGAAATGGCCTTTATAAGTAAGTTTGGTGAGGAAGTAACCCGACTACTGTTTGTAAATAACTTACCACTATTATTATTGGAAAATGGGAGAAGATTAAGGACTTCAACTAATGATTTACCACCCTTCTAAATAGAGTCCAAACTAGGCCTCTCCCCATGATAAAAATTTCATGGTCAAATACTACAATTATGCCTTACATGCATCGATTTCCATGTTTGTAAAGAGGGTAAGAAAAGTTTCCTTAGTAGTATACCTGAGTGGGTCTAATGGTTAAGAACATGTGCTATCTCTAGGGAGGTCACATGTTCAATTCTGGGGGGGAGGGGGTAAGGCTGCACATATTGACCTGTCATAGTGAAGTTGAAAAGGTAGGAATACCTTGATGTGAAGTCTCGGCCTAGGCTGACCTATGATTTATTGGAATATGTGGCTTGTGTGTTGTTGCATATACTATTGGGAGGTTGTTGAGTTCCCATGGTTAAGAAAAAAAGAAAAGTTTCCTTTTTAGAAAATATTTAGGAAGCCACAAAAGATTCAAAAATATTTATCTAGCTTGTCTCAAATTTCTAGGGTAAAGGATGCCACGTTCATATCTCCTTTAAATAAATTGAATGCTCCATATAAACCTCTCACCAAAACTAGATAAGAAATACCGGAAAGGGAGCCCAATGATGTAGATGATCTTGTTCACCTGGTTAAGAAACTATCAAATGAGATCACTAACTTGAAAAGGAATGCAGGAGAGGGCACATTTGACAATAAACCATTTAGACTCTTTCATACAAAACCTATTTAGAAACCTCCTAAACAAAAAAATTTCAATTCAGACAAAATAGTAATGGGCAATTATTGCACATACCATCACACAAATCATTTTGAAAGAACTTACTAGCAATGGATTCTCTACGAATATGGTGGTAAATCAATTTGTGGATGGGTACAACTAGAGTGACTATCCTCCTCATGAGGCTGAGAATGAACTAGAAAAATGAAGAATGATCCACTGGTGAAGAAACTATGGTCCTATGGGACATGTTCACTAATTCCCTTGATGAGACATAAGAAATAGGCAAGGAACTACGAATCACTCAGGTTGTCCAAAGGGATCACCCCCTAGGGAGTAAAGCTGATTCCATCAACTTCCTCCCCACCTCAACATTACAAAGTTATATACACTACTTAGACCAAAATAACAACAACACCCAATGCACTTGTCCTTTCAATGGATTAAAATGTGGCATAATACTTTTAAAGAAAACTAAAGAAAGTGTTTCTATTTTTTATATCTTCCATATTTCACAATAGAGGAATCTCTTGTTGCAAGCCTTTGCATAATCATCTGAAACAACTTAGGAAAAAATTGCAAATCTTGAAACAAAAATAATTCTCCTATGCTTAACATCATCATAGAACCTAAATAGAAATCCACACTTCATGATGCCTTGATAAAAAAAAAAATCAATTGTAGCCCCCCCTTTGTTTGCTAACTTTTGAAATCTTTAATCATAATGTTCACAACTGTATGGTGGATCCAGGGGCTTAAAAAAATATACTTCCCTTTCATGTTTGTCAAAATATTAACTCAATGCCTACCAAGTGTTCTACTTAAATGATCAAATTAGATAGGTACAATGGTAGGGGAATTAAAATATGTCATAATCAGGTTAGCATCCAACCCCAAAGTGTACCAAATCATTGATATTATTGTGGTAGACATACCCGAAGCTTATGGAATGCTACTCAACAAGGATTGTTAACAAAAACTATAGGGTTACTTCGCTATTGATTGGTATCACTTATGGTTGCCATGGGGTGGCATACAAAATCATATATGAACTGATAAGCAAATCCATATGAAACATACATTTAAAGAGATGAAAGAGAAAAATGAACCCATTAAATTCACACAATCCATTTTGGGGAACTATTATCTAGAAATTGACATAAAGTTACGTAGCAAAACAACCACCCTTGTAATCAAATGTACAATTTGAACTCCTTCACACTACTTAGACTGATGAAAATGTCAATTATACCATAGTAGGACCTATAGATCCAACTAGCATAGATTTAGATTCTAGCATTTGGACCTTATATCTTGATGTTACTAATCCACAAGAAGTCATAGGCATAAGTTGCATCTTAATAAATCCCCAACAGAAGAAGTGTCATTTAATCTCTTATAGGCTAGTATGTTGGAGTTATCCTTTATCACACTGGAGATACTATGTTGCACTATGATCCATCGTTGGTATAGTTGTATAAGAATAGTTTCATATTATTGGTATATTGTTAGGTATAGATGATTTGAACTATACTAAAACATGATCTATGCATAATACTCACACTCTTCTGGGTTTGCAATAGAGAAAATTGTAATAGAAATTCATTGTTTTATACCAGAAATTGACTCTCTTATGCAGACTTAGAGATTTTATCTTGTAAAATGGTGGTAGAGACTATAAACATTCACCTATTTCTCTTTCAAATATTTTTCAATTGAAGAATATGCACGTGTTGTATTCTTTGGCTGGAGAAATTCTCACCAGAAAAGACACCTATTCAGAGTGGCTGAGGAAAATCAAGTCCACATTCATTTACAATGACTTGTGGGATGACATATGTTAATGAGTGACAATTGAAACAACAACTGGCTCATTAAATTCAAACCCAAAACCACCAGAAACAAAGAAAGAAATTGTTTTATGGAAGATCAAAGACAATAAGAAATTGACAATGATTATTGCAATAGTAAGTGAAGAGGCGAGTTAGCGCATATTACCTGCAACATATTTTTTTGATGCCTTAAAGAAATTTAAATACATGTATGACTCACATTATGAGTTAGAGCTAATTTAATTGATGTTAAAGTTGTTTCATCTAGAAGTGTAAGGAAATGACCCTATGATTGATGCATCTAAGATCAGATCAATCATGCATAAGATCAAAACCACTGGAATGTAGCCAGACCTTCCACTCACCACATTTTTCAAGTTCCTCTATCCCACATACTCACACTACCTTGAATCACTTCAAGCTATTGATAAATTGAAGGACCTCACTTTCGATTCTTTGGTGGAGAAGATTACAGACAAAGAAAAATATTTTTGAAAGAAGGCCTTCCAATCCATGGGAGAGACCTTCTTCCTTGCCAAGAAACAAAAGAACAAGTCAAAATACTCTTCCAAGGGAGAGAACAACAAAAAGGACATGGAAGAAAGAATTTCAGAGGCAGGGGGAGCATAAACAACACAAATAAGAGACCACGTTTACATTGTTAACCCTATGTGAAGAATGGAGACGAAGCAGATCGGTGTTGGTCCCCTTATGATACCATCAAAGAAAGGAATAGTTAGAAGAAAGAAAACAAAGGTAAGTCCCAAGAGAATGGTAAAGCTCCTGAATCTCTTCATTATTGTTGCACACTATAATATTGTAATAAATGAGATCACTTCATTTTCATATTGGAAATGTACTTGGATGCTTGATACCGATGTAACATCCTACATGACATTTAGAAAAGAATTGTTTGAAGAACTAAATGACAATATAGATGGAATAGTATATTTTGCAGATAAATCCAGCCTCAAACCAAAGGGAATTGGTTCCAACATGCTAAAACTGTCTAGATTGGCTGATTTTTTTGTTGCATAATATTCTCTATTTTCCGTAGTTGTAGAGACGTGTGTTGTCCCTAGTGCAGATTCAACAACAAGGTCATGCCATCCACATGTTTGATGCAATAATAGATATAAGGAATTCCTTTGACAACGAGGTCACCATGACCAGATATGAATATTGAGATTTTTTGAAGATTAAAGGATCATCTGTAAGAGTTCAAATTGTTTCCTGCCTCTTTCAACTTGAATAAGGTGCATTTTCCTCCAATCTTCTGTGGCATGCTAGATATGGACACATAAACTATAACAATATTGATGTTGAAAAATAATGGTGTTTCTGGTTTTCCCTCCATTCCAAAGAGGCTCAAATAGTGTGATGAATGTATTCTTGGAAAACGTAGTAAGCAAGCATTTCATGAGTCCAAATTTAGAGCTTGTAGAAAGTAAGAGCTGGTATACTTAGACTTGTGTGGCCCCATGCCTATTCCTTCTAACATTGGTAATAAATATCTCATGACTTTTGTTGATGTCTACACCATAATGTGTTGGGTATATTTATTGAAGAAAAAATATGAAGCATTTCAAACAATAATTTTTTTTTTATGTATGAAGAGAGAATGAAGCACGATCTCACATTGGTACACTTCGTACTGATAGTGGAAAATAATATACTACTAATGATTTTGAAAACTATATTTGTCAATATGGGATTAGGTATCAAACTACAATTCCATACAATCCTCAACAAAATGGTGTGGTTGAAAGAATGAATAGAACTATCTTGAATATGGTATGCTCCATGCTATTTTTCAAGAATGTCCAATTGATGTTTTGGGGTGATGCAACTTTATGTGCAATCTATTTGAGAAATGGAAGTCCAACCCATGTTGTTGGAAATAAAACTCCACACTATATGTGGTATGGCCACATTCCTTCGATGAGGCATCTTAATGTATTTGATTCCACTTGTTATGCCTTGAAACCAAAGGAACAAATAGACAAGCTTGGTGCACGAAGTCAGAAATGCATTTTCTTGGGTTACTCTAACAACACCAAGGCATATCATATTTTTGATGAGGTAAACAAAAAAAATATTTTTTTCCAATGATTCCATTTTCTTGAAATGAATAAAAATGACAAGTCTATTGAAAGACATGTTGATCATATTGAAATTCTTTCCCATGTAAGGACATTTTATGAAGTTGATAGTGAAATTGCACATCTTGAAGGGGGGATCCCTATCTTGGACCAATGCTGAAATTTCCTTTTGAAGCATCAACACCCCCTCATGAAGAAGAATTTCCTACCACTTCACCTGATCAAGAAGTTCAATTGGATGAATTGATTGAGAGGATTTTAATATTAAATATTGAAGAGAATGAAGCACGACCAACTTTTATACTATGAAATGACACTTCTCCATCCAAGTACCGACACTGAATAAGTCGGTACACAAAAGGACAGTATGGATTGAAGAAGCCTAAACACTATAGATGAAGTGAAGCCTGAACAAATACTTTTTCCTTCAAATTTTCCTTTGTTCACAAATAAGTTTGTCTTGCATTCACGACTTTTGCTTGTGACAAGTCGCGAGTCACCCGCAGGTATTCTCATATACAACATGCGGGTCAACTATGCGATATTGTAATTGTGGGTTGTCTTTATATAAGTCATGATTCAGTCACAGGTTTCCTATATCTGTACCCGCGATTCCCTTAAGACACAAAAAAAAAAAAAAAAAAAAAAAACATGATTAGTTAAGGGAAGTTGGCTTCGAAATCATAACTTCCCCAACTCCCCTAACTATCATAGACTTTGTAACCTCTCCTTATCAGCAAGTATAAATAGAGGAGAGGGGTAGAGGATTGAGGAAGAAATTCGAAGATAAAGGTTACACTGGAGGAATCCACTGGAGAGAGGAGCAAGAGAACTCAATATCTTGGTCAACAAAGAGGCTTGTCTCAGATAAGGTTGTAATGTTCCCCACAAATTCTTAATAAAGAGTGAATTTATTCCATATTGTCTTTATACATGTTCTTATTGTTATGAATTATGGAATGTATTGCTAATAGTCCTTATAAGAAATTATAATCTTTTCATTTTTCTCTGTATAACAAACATGATTATGTGGAAGAACACTAAAATATTTTGTAGGTACAGAAGGTTAGGAACTTGAAGAGCATTGGAGGAAGAAGGCTAAACCTTGGATCAACCGTTAGTGACAAGGTACACATCCCTTTTAGCCCATTTCTCTCATATATTCTTCTTGTTTTCTTTACATGTCTGCAATCCAAAACCTCGTATGTTGGTGACCCTAGGACCCCAAGTAATAAGGTAGATAATCCCTCACAATAGAACTGGTGACTCCGCTGGGGACTTCTAGTTTGTGTTGGGGCCTTTCCAATTAGGTTTTCAGTCTAGTTTTTGCTCTTTTGTTTCTTTAGTGATTTACTTTTACCCGTTCTTCATTCAGTGTGGTTATGTGCTTAGGATCCTTAGTCCTTTGATGTTTTCTTTTGAAAAATTTAAGGGCCATTTGCGGGTTTCTATGTTAACAGTCGTGAATCCTGGTTTGTAATCACAGGTTTCCTTCGTAACAGTCACGATTCACTTGTGAGTTGTCCACTAGACAGTCATGGTTTCCTGTAGGAGGTGTCCAATTTTTAGAGTTTGTCCTTGTTTTGATTGTTTTGGGCTTTTGAATACTCATGTAGGGTTGTTTCTTGAGTTAGTACTACTCTGTTACTTGGTGCATTTCACTGTAACTTGTTTTACAAATTTGTATTAAGTAGGTTAGGTTTGATATTGTGTGCGAGTTTGCTTAGGTCTTTCCTCTTGACTTGTGCGCTTGAAGTGGTTCTATGAGTTCTCGACCTATGTCAGTTCTATGGTATGCTTGCCTACACCCGATTGCTTTAGTAGCAGTTTGAACTTGTCACTTTTCCCAACCTTTTGATTTACTTGTTTTCCAAATCTAGTAATTCAGTCCACGTAGGGTTTTAGGTCATCTTTTGCAGTGTTTGTCAAAGTGGTAATTATAAGGTCTAAACACTCTTTCTTGCATTTATACATTTTCATATTGTCTATCTTACTTAATTGCATTAGTTTGAATTCGCTTTTTATTTTTGAAAAGAAAAATAAAACAAAGCATTTGTAGTTGCATTGTTAGTCTCATATAGGCTCTTTGTATGCTTGTTTTTAAATTGTCTTTCAAAAAGAAAAGTTAAAAAAAGGGAGTCTTGAGTTTTCAAAGTCTTAAATGTATTTCATTTGTTTCAAAAATAAAAGAAAAAACATGTTGAATAGCATTTCTATTGGAAAATTATTTACATCATCTTTTCTTTTAGTTGAGTCAAAACACCACTAGTTTTACTTCCGCTACCTTTGAGTAATATTAACCTTAAAAAGAACGCTATAAATTAAAATTTATTATGAACACTTTCTTTCTAGGGTCATACATCAACTATGTTAGGCTAAGATCTTGGACCAGGAGATTTTTAACTATCCAAAATAAATTGAACTCAGACTTAGTGGCTTATCATTAGGTAAATCCAAGTTTGCAAGAGATCTACGAGAAATCTCCTCTAACACAAGAGTCAAGCACGAGGTCGTGTGAGGACTTAGTTGCGGAGCTAAACCTCCAATAATTCATTCAAGCATAAACCAAGATTGTTGTGGGTACGAGGGTTCTTTCAGTACCACCTTTGGGCCCCGTGAGGTGCCAGTGTTGTTAGAATTTCAAGCTTAGCTACCCTTCCCATGCACACTAGTCAGACATGCGACTATTCCGCCAGAATCTTGTTGTAAGTTTGGTAACCTTAGTATACAAACTCTTAGGTTTTTTCACGAGTGATGGTGGAAGGTTATTTACACTATACGTAGGGAAGATGTGGGAGGAAACCCCATATAACAATTTGGGAGGGTGGTTTGGTGATTCAAATGCTTGCACCCAGATAACTTATCATGATACCCCAGGTAACTGCTCTCCAATATTCACTGGTTTATTCTGGGCCCTAATCATCCTAGGCTCTCCTTTGGAAGGTGTGTTTGTCACCTGCCTATGTTTGTGATACTTAGGAAATTTTAGTAGTGTGCTATGTGGTTTGTCTATGATCTAATATGACTTTTAGAGGTGTAGTTTCAAAACTTTAGCTGTGGAGGATCAACCTCCCTATAGGTATCGAAGGTTACAAAACCTTCTTCCGCTCTCAATAGTGGAGCCTCCACCACCCCCTCCAAGGCAGAGATTAGATACACAAGGTTATTTTGAAGCGTCTGAAATCAGTCAAATTCTAGGAGAACCTGAACTTTGTTATACTCAGAGTGATCCCTTGTCAGTGGAAATTAAATATCTGTAAGCTCCAAAGTTTGCAAGGAATTACAATTCTCCCCTCACTGACCTTAGAGATCCCATTTTAGAGCAAGTTAGTCCATTTGGTCCTCTTATTGTTGGTGTTCCTTTGAGTGTTGTAATGTCTAGCTCAGGAGAAGGTCCAAGGGATATTTCTACCCCCACTTCAGCCTTGATGGCCAGTAGTGTCTCTCCCTCACTGGAGAGTCCACCCAAAACAAGCATTTTTGTTGCACCAGTAGTGTCATTAAAGTTTGGTTCATCTACCCCGGTGTCCCAAAGTGGATGAGTGGCTAATCCATATACAACATCACACACTGCTGGTCCATCTGGCATGTTTGTCATAGGGATACCTAGTGTCCCTTTTTCTTCTTCTCCCTCATTCCAAAACACTCAAAGCAGTCCTAGTAGTTTCGCTCCATTTGTCCAAGGCCTTCCGTGGTATGGGGGACACATTCCTCCATCCTCTCCTTATGTAGGTCCATCTCCTACTTATACTAGTGTGCCACCTAAATATTCGAACCCCTTTTTAGGTTTTAACTTCCAGACTTCTATTGAAGTGTTGGCTGCTCCTTTTGGGAGCTCTCCTTTCTCACTTTTTAGCGGGGGAATCTCAGCCCTTGTGTATGCTTCAGTTGGAACTGGTTGAACACAATACCAGAAACCACAAGTCGATAATCCTTTGGATTTTAGACGGAACCCATTTCAAAACCTTTCTACTTCATCGCAACCTCTATTTTGGGAGCCCTGGTGCAGGTACTTCCTTTCCCCACAATCCTCAATATCAAACTCTAGATCGGCCTTGTTTACCTTTTATTGAAACTTTAAACTTTCCAGACTTATTGAAACTAATGAACGACCCTGTGCGCCATGATCCGACTTTGCCACCGGTCCCAATTAAATTACCTTCAGACATTCCTAAAATTGAAGGGAAAATGGGTGAAGACCAAGGTGACCATGTCATGACATTCCATTTATGGTGCTCTTCCAACTCACTGAACGATGATTCCATTTGATTGAGGCTATTTCAACAAACACCGACTAGTGTAGCGGCAAAGTGGTATATTGAACTCCCGTCGGCCGTATATGACAATTTTCTTGAGTTGGAAACCGTTTTCTTGAATCACTTTCACTTTCAAATTCATATATCTGATCACATTCAGGAGTGGAGAAGGAGAAATAGGATGATCAAATCCAATATTCCTCCTGATTTCTTACTGGAATGGTTGTAGAAGTTATTATTGCCTTATATTTCAAAATATGTTTCCACATCGGGAGTGACTACAAAGGAAGAGGCCATTCTCAGGGCCCAACAGTTGGATTTGATATATTCCTAGTCTGGTATTCTATATGAAATTATCCTTGAGGCGCCAAGGTCTAATACAGACTTTGCCAAACCCAAGCCTGGACCACATGTCGAAGGCATGGTAGGTTCAGTTGACACACCGACTGTAGAGTCATTGGCTAAACAAATGCATGATAATCTGCAGTGGAGGGAGATAATGATGCCACTCCCTCAACCTAGAATGTGAATGTATACTTAGCACAATCTATCCAAAAGGGCACTTAACAACCCAATGGGAAGAAAAACAAGGGTAAGAAGGGTGAGGGGAATCAAAACAAGCAGACACCCATGAACAATGCTTAGGGAGGTTAAAAAGAGAAGAATACGGTCAAATTCCCTTGCAAGTTGTGCCAAGAATACCATTTGACTTATCAATGCACCTTAATAGATCAAGCATAGAAGTTGCTAAAACAACTACAACTGGTCGTCCTGAAGGATCCATTTCCCCAAGGATAGAATGCAACTTCTATTTCAAAAGATGATGGGGGAACGCAAAGTGCTCTTGCCACCGATCAATCTTATATCAATATGGTCGGATCCCATGCTTTGTTACAAACCAGGGCTAAGAATTATGAGTTGGAGGCTCAACAGAAAGATAAGCAAACTCCCAAGACATCAGCCTCACTTACAATTGAAAAACTGACTGATGCAATGCCAAAAATACCGAAAGGTGTCTTTAAAAATACATTTCATAACCCTAACGTGAGGGCTTCTTCAAACTACTCAATTGTAGAAGATTTAGACCAAACCCCTTGTGTAATGTCAGACTTAGAAATGCTCCAAAGTTGTCCTTCGCAATGAGATGCACTCTTGGCAGCTATAGGCAGTATGGACTCCATGATCTTGATGGCTAAATGTAATCTTTCTGAAGTGAAACCAAGCCTACCATACCATGTATCCTTTTCCATTAATGCTCTCCATGGCGGAAAAACCATTGGACAAACAATAATTGATGAAGGGGCATCCACATGTGTGATGTCGATCTAATGTTGGAATTCTCTAGGATCCCTTGAGTTGGTACCATCAAACACTTTTTTGACTGGTTTTGACGGAAGGTCTTTCCGTTCGCATGGTATCTTGCCATATTTCGAAATAAAACTGGCAAGGAAAGCTATCTCTGTGGAAATAGAAGTAGTTGATGTTCCTTTGGACTAAAATTTACTTATGGGGAGAAATTGGACATATGCGATGTGCGCTATTCCATCGTCTGTTTTCTAGCTCCTCACGAAGGAAAGTTGGTTACTGTTGACCAATTGACATATACTCGGAAGGGCCTATTGGACACTACTGAGTCTATCGCACCCTTGATTGACCAGTCACACCCGACAAATGAAAATTTGGAGCTAGGATGTATGCATCATTAATGGGCACTTTCGATATGCCTTCTCCCATGAATTACTTAGGCTCGAAGAGTGTTGGGAAGAATATCTCTACGGTTTAGATAGAACCGACCCGTGGGTCCTCCCTTCATAAGAAGAACCTAAAGTTCCCTTATCAACAATAGAAGTAGCTTATCAAGCTATATTTGATGCTACTGCTGATTCCATCTCAACGCATCCAGTATCAGAAGAGTCAGATAAAGACTACTTGCCCTCATGGGCCGAGAACTCTACATATTATTGTGATTGCTTGGACATAGTTTTTCCATCTGACAAAGGCATTCTGGAAGCCATGATTGGACCTAAATTTTTTTGTGAAGATATTCATCACAAGTCCTACTTTCTTCCGGAACTGAGCATGATATAAAATTCTGAGTTCCATGTGAGACTAGTGGAAGGTATTGATCTTCCCATTAATCCTTTGCCCAAGGAGGGATTGTTTTCCAAGGGGAACATGGCAAAAATTTCCACCACCATTTCGATCAATATATCTACAAAACGAGATGCCATGGAAAATGTACATATTGGCACAAACTGTTCTCTTGAAGAGATTGCCGATTATACTTCCTTGTTTAAGGAATTCCACGATGTCTTCACTTGGTCATACGAGGATATCCCATGCATTGATCCATAAATTACGGAACATGAAATCCGAACTCACCCTAATATCAAATCTATTCGAAAAAATCTTAGACCTTTAAATTTGAGGAAAGCAACAATCGTTAAGGCTGAAGTGGAAAAGCTGTTGAAGGATAGTTTCATTTACCCGATCTCTCTAACGGAATGGGTATCCCTCCCATTTTGGTAGATAAGAAACAAGGGACTATACATGTCTATACAAATTTCCATGATTTAAACAAGGCTTGTCCCAAGGACAACTACCCTACACCATTTATTGATCAGATCATTGATGCCTGTGTGGGTAGCGAGGTGTTTTTGTTTATGGATGTTTTTTCTGACGACAACTAGATTTAGATCAAATCGGAAGACCAACACAAAACTGTCTTGATTTTTCCTTGGGGTAAATTTGTGTATAAAAATATTCCTTTCAGTTTGAAAAATGCCGGAGCAACCTTTCAATGTGCAATGAACTTTGATTTCCATGATATTAAGCACATTATTGAACCATACTTAGACGATCTTCATGTCGATTCTTGAAAGAGGAAGGATCATACAGACCATCTTCGTTTAATTTTTAAATGATGCAGACACTAGAAGAGCCACTTAAATCCCCATAAGTGTGTCTTCTAGATTGAATCGAGGCAATTGCTCAGTTTCATAGTGTCCAATAGGGGCATATGGGTCGATCCTTTAAAAGTAGAGGCAATTGTTATTCTGCCTCCTCGTAGATCCATCTGACTATTGCAAAGTCTACAAGGAAAGTATAACTTTCCTCGATGATTTATTGTAGACTATTCCAATATCACTAAGGGTTTCATGCGATTGCTTAAGAAAGACACCCCATTCCTATGGGATGAAGCCACACAATAATCTTTCGAGGCATTAAAAAGAACACTACTATCCGCTCCTCACTTGCTCCTGTGGGACTACAAGAAGGACTTTAGATTGTATCTGGCTGCATCTGAGTCAACAATAGGCATTTTGCTAGTTCAAGAAGATGACGAGCTCTAGGAGCATGTTATCTATTATCTTAATCGTGCTCTGGCTGGTCCTGAACCGAGATATTCACATGTCAAGAAAATGGCTCTGGAAGCAGTTTATGTCATCCAAAGGTTGAGACACTACATTCTGCTAAGGACAACCACTATGGTCACGGACATAAATCCATTTCAATATGTTTTATTCTGATGAATAATTATGGGAAATTTTAACAAATGGATTTTCATTCTACAAGAGTTTGACCTCGTTTTTTAGTCCACTAAATCTAAGAAGTCCCTAGTGTCCGCGGAACTGATCTTAGAGTTCCTGACTGAAGAAAGCGTAGTGATAGAGGATGAACCATTTTCTTGATTTCAACCTCTGATCCTTGGTACAGGGATATCCTAGTGTATATCTAGAATTTGAAATGTCTTGCGACCTTCTCAAGGGAAGATCGACGTAAGCTAAGAGTAAATTCGAAAAACTACCTCATAATCGGTGATACTTTATATAGACGAGGGGTAGATGCCATCTTGCGTCGATGCCTTGCCCATGAGGAGGATGAGCTTGTCCTAAATGATTCTCACATCAGAGCATGTGGGGGTCATTTATCTGGGTTAACAATGACCCAGAAGATCTTACGTGCTGGTTATTTCTGGCCCACCATCTTCAAAGATTGTGTGGAAGTAGTGAAACGATGTCATATGTGCCAACTTTACACTATGTGGTCACACCTTGCTCCTCTTTTCCCCATCATTGCGGTAGGGTCCTTCACCAAGTGGCAGGTTGATTTCATGACCTACAACCCAGTGTATGCTAGGGGGCACAAGTATATCATTGTCATTGTTGATTTCTTCACGAAGTGGGTAGAGGCAATGCCTACCTTTAAATTCGATGGTGAGACGATGCCATTTTTCATTTTTAATCAAATCATCATTGCTAGGTTCGACATCCAGGAGGAGATTGTCACTGACCATGGCAGATACTTCCAGAATAGGATGATGCCAGAATTCATCTCTATGTCAGGTTTTAGACAAGACCACTCGTCTTCCTTTTACTCGCAAGCGAATGGGAAAGTAGAAGCAATAAATAAAACTTTGAAAACCATTCTCAAGCGAACTATTAATGCTAGTAGGTCAAATGGGAACATTATGTTGTATCTGACACTTTGGGCATACTAAACCAATGTTAAGAATTCCATAGGTTTCTCACCTTTCTAACTCGTTGACGAAGTGGAAGAAGTCACACCAGTTGAATACAAGATACCATCCTTGAAAATTGTCATTCATGTACTTCCTAACACTTCTGAAATTGAAGAACGTTTGCTACATTTAGAACATCTAGATGAACAACGTAGATATGCACTCACTACAAAAGAAGCACACAATAATCGAGTAAAAAACCAATATGACAAAGCTGTAAAACCTAGGGTTTTCTCTAAAGGAGAGCTTATTTTGGTCTGGGACCAGGATAAGGAACCCTTGAGGGCAAGCAAATTTAAATCTATGTGGTTAGGGCCATATGTTGTGTGAAAATTTATGGAGAAGGGAGTGTATGAGTTAATCAATTATGATGGTAATAAGCTGCGGGAGCCCCGTAACGGGTTCTACCTGAAAAAATATTACGACTAGGCACTATGCTTTTTCTTGTATTATTATTGTATAATTCTGTAAATGGTCATTCAATGGTTAGTGTTTCTCATGTATTTTGGTGTTTTTTCAGATGTCTTTGGAATGGTTCATAGGGTTCCTTGTTGGCGCCAGTCACACTTGTAATATGGCTTCAACTGCTTGGGTTATTTGAGCACCCAAATGACAACTAGTTCCCTCAGGAGGCGCTTTCTTGGGTGCTGCAACTAATAATGTAGTTGAATGCAGTGCTATCATTGAGTTTCTTTGGGATGTTATTTAGTATGGTATCACCTGCTTGGAATTCAGTCTTGACTCCAAGTTAGTGGTTTATCAGCTCATTGGGGTCTACCAGGTTAGACACCCTACTCTTTTACGCCAGTTTTAAGAATGAGGTTACTTGAAAGAAGTTTTGAACACATTATATATCATCACATTTCAAGAAATCAAAATAATATTATTGATGCATTTACGGACTACATATTAAATTGGCATTTGTCACACACTTTGTTAAATTAAAATAAACAGATACATTTGAGACACATGTAAATAACACACACACACACACACACACACACACACACACACACATATATATGTAGAAAATATGTCCATATACATCGAGTTTATGGTCTAAAGATCCAGTCGATAAGTACATATAAAAACACAGAACACGATCAAAATCCTTCATATGCTAAAAACTAAGGATTCTCCTCAACCTCCTCGGCTGCAGGTGCCTCCACAACCTACCGATAATAAAACATAGCCTGGGTCACCCATCAGAGAAGGCGTAACGAGGATGGAGGAACTCCTACGACATGCTCCTGCATAGCCCTGGGAATCCTCTCCATCCTCAGTGTAGGAACATCGTGGGTTATCTTGGCCAGCTTTCCTTCTACGACATGAAGCATAGCTTCATCTCCACCTCCCTCCACTAGTCGCACGAAGGTCCTCGGATGTCCATCTGGTCGAATAGGTCCTATATCTACATATCATTAAAAATTTATCAGACTCGAATACATATGTATATACAACATTATGAAAAAAATACCATAAAAATTAAATATTCAAAAAAGTAAAAGACTTACCCATATCTCCCGATGCTTCCCTAGGAGGGAAAGCAGGCTCAGGATCACCACGAAAGTCTAATCCTACATATGCCACATTGCTCTAGTGTGAGAACTTGTCAGCTCCACCAAAAATAAAAGTCATAATCATAACCACCTTAGACTTCACCACCACCCTGGTGGAGAAACACATCACCCCACCATGTAAGTCTAGGCTCGCGGGGTGGGCAGGGTGGAAGTGTAACTGCGAGGTTTAGGGCAGGAACCCTCTCGAAGAATAATGCTACTAAAATACTCTTGTAACCAAAATTTTTCTTCCTTTCTATCATGCAGTTAGATAGTTGTCCCTTTATGATCGGTACTAATCCCGAACACCAATCAAACATTGCACCCCGTAAACACTCCACTGCTACATGCATGTGAGTTCGTGTAGCCAAGTGTAAAGCGGATGACCCCACCACTTTGACAATAGTGCTCACAAGCACTTTCAGTGGGAAACTAGTAATTTGTGAGATCGAGATTTGAGTCCCCGATTTTTGAGTCCCAGGTACGCAATAGCTATTGACATAATCTTGTACACTGAGAGGATCACCCCCTCAGCTGCCCAAGTCTACAGGTGCCCCTATATGAGACAAACTAGTGATAAAATAAACATCCTCTACAGTAAAATCCAAGGTCTCTCCTTGGAGGTCAAACATGCCTAGTTCGTGGTCCCACAGGTGTACCAATGTTTCTAGTAATAGAACTTGTGCCCTCATGTTTGATGTGTGGTAGAATCTGAGTAATCCGCACCTTTGTAGAGAGTTTAGGGTCATGGGATCCCCCATAGAAAGCTGATCCATGTCGTCATTCTCTCTCTCACACCACTCTAACACCATTTTTACCTTCCCAATCATCATTTTTTCCATTAGTTTGGTAAAAACACCCTGTGCATAGAAATTATGACTGTCCTTTGAGGACAACGCGAACCAATCGAAGGTTCCTCATGGGAAACCCACGATTATATTGTGAAACCATGACTTTAAAACGAGCTACCTGTGGTTACTGCGCGGTTCCCTTAAGGTAGGTTAAAAACCCAAAATATGGCATAATTGTAAACAATTAAAACATCAAATGAAGGGGAAGGAGATGTGGATTACCTGCACTTTGCAAAATGAAGATCTGTCCATGGGATTAGTTGCACCGATCGTTTGAAGTTGAGAGATCAAATTGCTCAAATATGGTAAAAAAACAAATGTTATGTTTTTTGAAAATATTTCTTCTATTTGTAGTAATTTTTAAATTTTTTTTTTTACCCTCTTTGCTATAGTTGAAATTGTTTTCTGCTATATGAACTAATACTACATGTTTTTTCTCTGAAGTTTTTACAGGTCATGGACGAATCAAAGCATGTTTCATTTGCATCTAGGTTAGGATTTGTTACTCTTTTCATTTTTTTTTCACTTATACCTTATCCTCCATTGAAATTTAGGATGTCTTTGATATCCATAGACTGTGGTGTATAACCACTTCTTACCTCTCAAACATTGTTGTTCATCCATGGTTAGGACCTGCCTCACATGGGTTCCCTAGTTAGAACAATTATCATCATTTCTGGTACCCATGTTGCATTTGTGCTAGGTTGTGGGAGCCTTTGTAGTTTTTTTTTACACCAAAATAAACCTCATTTTGCATCTTTTACTGATCTACCTAAGATTATAAGGCTCCCACCCTTATGTAGTTATCTTCAAGCCCTAGTCAGACTCCTTAAAATTGACTAGATAGCTGAGTTACTTGTTCTTTCAGACTTGTTAAAGGAATTGAAGGATCATTCATAGCAGTATAAGTTTAACCCTTTTTCGGACCCTATGGATTTCTTATGAAAAAGGAATACTCTATTTTCTTCGGAATTTAGAAGAGTATCTTCAGGTATAGATTTATCTCTTTTCCAGGTGCAGAGGACTAAAATTATGGAAAATGAACCTATTCAAGCTTACTTTTCTCTTTTTCGTGCTCTGGACATAAACATGAAAAAGATTTAGAGCGTTTTTTATGCCATTGTCATGCTCGTTAAACCCTGGTACAAAGCATCGAGTTTATTGTTGTCGGTACCATTCTCGTAAATAAATGGAACTTTTTGAGTGATCTTGTCTTCCTTCACACTCGTAAAACTAAGGCTACATGCTTGCTTTTGAAGGAGCGTCAGTTGGGTGATATTTTACCCCTTTTTCGGACCTTCCTGACTAAGTACGAAAAATGTATACCTTAGTTATTCGGAAGCTAAGAGAGTTCTACTTTGGATTGTTTTATACTTTTTTGGACTCAGGAGACTTAAATTTACAAAAAAGCGCCCCCCTAGAGCTTACCAGTTTTTCAGTTTTCCAGTTTGACACCTTCCCTTATCTAGTTTCCAAGTTACTCATGTGACCCGTGGAAGGATTCAATTCCTTCCTCTCCACACAATGACTTCCAATCAGTACCTCGTAAAGAAGAATACCTAGAGTTTCAAAGATAGTACCTTAGGATCCATTTCCCATAGTGGTGGACTCCTCTGCATTGGTGGTCAGAACAACTTTTAATTGACACTCCGATGGTATCCTTCCGTGTTCTACTTCAAGTCATATATTCACAGGGTAGGATTTATACTGGTTTCTATGGATTTGGAGGAATACCTTAGGTTACAACCTATATGACCTAAGTTACAAAAGATTGTGCTATGATCTTGCAACACTATTTCCAGCTATTGAAGACTCATCATTGTCCTATTGTGGTTTTGCTCCACCATTGTGATAAATACGTGGCCTTGTTTCCCATACTATATGATGTAAATGAATCTTGTAAAGGAACTAGTGTTCCACATTATTGAACATGGAATCCTCAGTAATGATTTTGTAAATCATTTTGATTGTCTATTTCAGGTACTTCTCTACGACCTTGCTACTGAGTCTCTTCATGGTAAAATATTTTTAATGTATTTCGACCATCGCTTCCCTTTGACCTCACACATTATGGGGCATCTGTTATACTATGAAATGGCACTTCTCCATCAGAGTATTGACATTGAATGAGTTGGTACACAAAAGGACAGTATGGATTGAAGAATCCTAACCACTATAGATGAAGTGAAGCTCACACACATACTTTTCCCTTCAGCTTTGCCTTTGCTCACAAGGAAGTTTGTCTTGCATTCGTCAATTTTGCTTATGACAAGTCACAAGTCACCCGTGGGTATGCTCATATACAACCCACACCGGGTCAATTATGCGATATTGTAATCACGGGTTGTATTTATATAAGTCACGATTCATTCATGGGTTGCATATATATGTACCCGCGTTTCCCTTAAGACAAAAGTTAAAAAAAAACATGATTACGGTTAAGGGCAGTTGGGTTTGAAATCATAACTTCCCCAACTCCCCTAACTATCATAGGACTTGTAACATCTCCTTATTAGCAAGTATAAATAGAGGAGAGGGGCAGAGGATCAAGGAAGCAAGATGAAGAGCAAGGTTATGCTGGAGGAATCCATTGGAGAGAGGAGCAAGAGAACTTAGTATCTTGGTCAACAGAGAGGCTTGTCTCAAACATGGTTGTAATGTTCCCTGTAACTTTTGAATAAAGAGTGAATTTCTTCCATATTGTCTTTGTACATGTTCTTATTGTTATGAATTATGGAATTTATTGCTATTAGTCCTTATATGCAATTATAATATTTTAATTTTTCTCTGTATAACAATCAGGATTTTTGTGGAAGAACACTAAACTCTTTTGTAGGTGCAGAAGGTCAAGAACTTGAAGAGCATTGGAGGGAGAAGGCTAAATCTTGGATCAACCATCAATAGCAAGGTACACATCCCTTTTATCCCAGTTCTCTCATATATGATTCTTTAATCTTTATATGTATGCAAGCCAAAACCTAGTATGTTGGTGTCCCTAGGACCCCAAGTCATAAGGTAGATATCCCTCACAACACAAGCTGATCAACCTAGTCCTTCATAGAAAGTTTTGAAATGGGTCACACATACACTTGAAAGTGTCCATCGTGATGAATTTGGAAGGACAAGAAAAATACGTTCAACCAGCCAAGAAGATGGAGGAGATATAGATTATTCAAACTCTTGTGATGTGAAGATATAGATGTCTCATATGATTGTGAATTGAATTCATCTACTAACCTTGAACCAACTTCCTTTGGAGAAGTTTTTGCTCATGATGAGTGGAAATAATCCATGTAGAATGAGTATAATGCTCTCATTAAGAATGGAACCTGGAAGTTAGTGGATCCTCCACTTGGAACAAAACATATTGGCTGCAAGTGGGTGTATAAGAACAAGTACAAATTAGATGACACACTTGACAACCATAAGGAGAGGCTTGTGGAGAAAGGATATGCACAAAAGGTAGAAATACATTATGTATAAATTTTCTCCCCAATAACAAAATGGGATACTATATGCACCTTACTGTCTTTGAATGCACAAAACAGGCGGAAATTTCATCAGANGCACAAAAGGGAGAAATACATTATGTATAAATTTTCTCCCCAATAACAAAATGGGATACTATATGCACCTTACTGTCTTTGAATGCACAAAACAGGCGGAAATTTCATCAGATGAAAGTGAATACTGCTTTCTTGAATGGAAACCTGAAAGAGAATGTATTCACGTTTCATCTAGAAGGATTTGTTGTGAAAGGGAAAGAAACAAAAATATGTAAGATCATCAATCCTTTGTATGGCATAAAATAAGAACCTCGCACATGGTACGGAAATCTAATCGAGCACCTTTTGAAGTTAAATTTCAAACATTTCAATCTTGATGATGCAAGAATGTTTGTAAATAAAGTTGGAGGATCTGTTGTGTATCTTGTGGTGTATGTAGATGGTATTTTTATGACAAAGAGCAATGATTAAATCTATAAAGAAATAATTGAAGAAGGGATTTGAGATAACATATCTAGGACTGTAATGGGGATTTCTCCCCTATTACGTGTAGAAGCACCAACCTTAGATCGATGTCATCGTAAGGAAGAGTTCAATGGAAAAAGTAGAAAAATAAACGAACAATTGAAAGCAAATATTTTTATTATTTTTTAACATCTATATCGGCTAAACTAATGTAAGAAAACAAAAAAGTAAACAAACCTTTCTCTTTCAAGATGGGCCACCGTAGCCATCCTCAGAAGTGGTTCTACAGCTCCATGGGTTGGTTCTCCAGTTGTCTCCACAGAGAGTTGTCAAACGGGGAATGGATCCAAAGTGGGTACAGAGAATGTCTCAACGTACATCGTGAGAAATGGCGTGGAAATGGGAATGATGGTAGGGAAGTATGTGGAATACTTGAGAGTGTTGGTAGGAATTTTGCACCTTCTGCAGATAGAAGCTGTTCCTTTGGTCTGAATGGTTCAGATCCAGAACAAATAGTTCACAATGAGGTTGGAAGACTTTTCGTAGAAGCTATAAACACCCGGAATGCAATATTTGATGGAGTGATGTGGTTCTTCTCTTATGACAAAAGGTCTCCAAGGAAATACCTGCATAAACACATCAAAGACATAAGAGATCAAAGATACCAGAACATCATCTATAGATCTATGTCAGTGACTAAGGAATTTGACAACAACATGCAAGATCATAACATAACAAGAATATGGGAAATGAACCAACTTTACACTAATAAAATGAAGAAAGAGTTTACAACCTATTCCTTAGTGTTGATATGCTCTCTCACAAAACCAACATCTTGTCCCCTACAACTTCAACTTGCTCCCTCAAGCTCTCTTGAATGAATTAGGCCAGAATATCAAAGCAACAACATAACATTACTCTCTCCTCAACCATTGAGATTGAGCCTTCTTTTATAGTCTTGCAATGGATAGGGATGGTTTAGAAATTGATGGGTGTGGTGGCTAGGAGATCCTACAAGGATGGATATCGAGCCCAACTGACCCTAGTGATCAGGGATAAGGGTGCCACGAAGCCTTCTTTCGAGAAGCTTCGTGAGAACCTCTCTTTTTCAATTTTTACCAAGGGCACCTCTCTTTGTTCACCATGGTAGAGCGATTATGGGTAGAACTATGCCTTGCTTAAAGGGTAAAGGCAGTGCCATTTCTTACTACCGACAAATTATAGGCGGTGCTAAAGAAGGTACCACTTTTTGACTAAAGGGTAGAAGCGGTGCTGGATTTTCATATACAAATTTGATGTCTGGACCAATGTTCTTACTTCACAATTTGGGATTGAGGGCAACACTAAAGTTTGGGATCTTATCACATGCTGATGACGAGATTTAAGTATAGCAGAATGCCTCCCAAAGCATGAGGCTAGAGGGATACGATATGCAAGAGCTTTGAAATAGCAAGTTATCAGTTCGAGGCAAGAATCAGCTTGATCAGAGATCATCAACCAGACATCTGCAATACATCAATACTTTTGACTCATGAGCAAAATGTGTCTTCATCATGGTTAAAAACCAATACAAGGCAGATCCATGAGAGAGATAAACAAACATGGCTACTAGAATACATCATAGATCCATGTGATAGAGGACTCAAACTTGGGCATAGAAACCAGACATACAATGTAGATCTATGTCATATAGAGACAAATTTGAGCATAGCCACGACCATACAAATGTGGATCCATGCTGGTACTTCATACAATATATCCCATTGCAACATGGGGAGAAAGCTACGAGTGCTTTCAAATAGACAACCAGGGTCTTCGTCTCGTCTTCCACAAAGTACGATTCTATCCATGTGATTACAATGATTTGAAGTTGAACATGGTAGAAACCACTTGACTACCTGTCAATGATGTGGACCGTTAACAAGTGCGAGGGAGATCACCATTAATGTCAATGATTCCCAAGGTACTCTAGTATAATCTACTAAGTGTGAATAGATATTTTGATGTCAAACACTTAGTCAAATCTCTTGATAAAAGGTCAATGATGTGAACCTATGTCGAGAGCAAGAGAATCTGTCATTGAGGCATATAGATCTCAAGGTACTAAACTTGTTTCTAAGACTAATTCCCGGATGATGAGCTGATGTCGACATGAATAGCCTTGTCGAAGGAGGGCCATGATGAATCCCACCTCGATGATACGAAACTCTGAACAAAGTTCTGGAATGTTGTAGATAATGTAACCATTAGGTTGACTCAAAAGGTATTGACACAAACGATGTTTTAACTACAGAGGTAAACTTCTAACTTCCCTTTGAACATCGGGCGGCACGACAAAAGACTTGGCAGCATTGACTTGATGAGGTAGAAAACAATAGGAAATTGGACAATGCATTCTTTGAAAGACTCAAAGGAGTGACATGAATCATGAAAGTGGATCGACTCAGAGACAAGTTGATTTACCTAATTTACTGAATGAAATGCAGACAAGTTCCATGTTCAAAGGTGACGACAAATTGCCATTTTATTTGCAAAATGAATTGATCCCCTTCCCTTAATTTACCCATCATGATTGTTGAGTGCCTATTTTTGTTTTTACAAGTCCAAAGAGGGTAGCAAACACTCGTTGTAGCTTATCCAAAGACAAGTCCATTCTCATATGCTTTACGAACCTGAGAAAGGAGGGGTTCGTTCCCAAAAAAGGGTCTCTCAGTGTTTAGTTTAATGAGTCCAATGAAATTTAACTCAGTATCGTTCATGTTTAGAGAGTCTGAATGAAGACAAAAGAAGACTCCAAAGGGTCCTTTTTCATATTATTTAGTCTCTAGGGCCCCAAAAAGTGTAAAATAATACCCTATAGAACTCTTACAGTCATGATTGGATGGAGTGTTCCTTTTTCGTAAATAGTCCACCCGAACCAAAAAAGAGATAACTGTAGGGAACCCTATATACAAGTTAATTAAAGCCAACATACAAAGTGTTCAATATTTATTGTAAACCCAAGGAAATCTTTTATTTCAAGTATAATATGCACTATATATGCTTTAAACACTAAGTTGATGTATTTAAATGATCCTACTTTCCTGCTCATCCACATTCATCTCATAATCTACTTAATCTAGTTTACTTTCTCGAAAATACAGCCACAAGTACCTTTTACGATTCTTAATATAGAATTGAAAGATTCAGGAAATAATATCTAGATCACTTTTGTAGAAAATGAAATCCTGATTGTCAAACCATCTAATGATCCACCCAATTATCCTGATTAAAGTATTCTAGAAATCCAAAGGATAGGAATTGAATTCAGCTGTTCTAGAAATTCAAAGTACAGGAATGGAATTCTGCAACCATAAAGGCAAAGGAACAAACTGCAAATATCTTTAGGAACAACAATTGAAAGAACTAGGGATGAATAGGGCTGTTACAACTATCACATAGTTACATAAGGGACAATTACCTATACAGTCGACTGTCACACCATACCACTGCAGTCTTACAAGAAATGCAATTACTGTTAATCCAATTACACACTGTAAATCAATAACTGTTAAAGCTTAATATGAAGAAAGGAAATTATCACACAATCACACAACATAATAGATACCTAATTAAATCAGCAATCCCTATGGGAAGGCGGGCCAACCTTCACACAGAGATGTTGGAAATCACACATGTTAAAATGCCGAGATCTGAAGTAACTCCTTGTATTAGAAAGGGCAGTTGAAACATGCAACCTCAATCACAACTGATACAATAATTTGGTTAAATGTTCAACCCATGGCTCATAATAGTTCCCCATATTTATACAATTACAGTCATAACATCCTCTTCCTATTATTGGGCAGCCATGAAGATCTCTGATCTTTAGGCTGCCCCAATTACAATAAACTGTTACAGTTGTGGTAGGATGAGAGTAGAAGATATAGGGAAGCTATTTTTCGACCCAGAAATAATGATCTTGATTGATTGAGATGATATCCCGCAGATTACAACTACTTTTGAGCAGCGGCACTATTGCCTCCTAATCCGTTGCAATCTGTTGCAGCTACCCTTGTACAGCTCGCATGGACTAATACACTGGGACCGCGTTTTTTGGCAACGATGGAATGGATGGAAATCGATTTAGCAATGAATGTCCATCCCTCCTTTGGCATGTTTGGCCCGCTACACCTGTATTCTCCATATCTTGAAATATCTTTATAAAACCATCATATGCTAGCATAATTTAATATTTATAGCCTTGATTACCACAAACCTAAGCATTAATAAAATAAGACAATGATTAACCATACCTTTACGACTTGAGGGTTCATGTGAGGGAAAAAAATATGTTTAGCATGTAGAATAGGATAGGATAAGGCAAAAAGAGGAGGATAAGAGTGGTAAAAAAGGGGCCATTTCTAGGCCCAACATCTTCCCCCAGCTGTCCTGTTGCATGTCCTCGTGCAACAACCTCCATTATTCTGAATTTGAGTCTGACATTATGCTTCATTCATGGAGAGAAGAGAAGTTGTATGGGAATTCAGATGTTCCTTCTTTTCCTACAAATCCCCTATGGACAACCCAATATTTCCACCACCTCTGCTTTTCTTCCCTGGTTAATGAGAAATCTCCCATGTACGGTTTTGCTGGCCACCAGATGAGAGGAAATTTAAATTTCAGTCCCATCCAATTAACCCCACATTCCCTCATGCATCCAACATAACCCTCAATCCTGGAAAGTGCTTGCTCAAAATTCTTGTAACAGTAAGGGTCCCTGTTTCTAAGTGTTGGAGAGGCAACCTACCATCTGTGGTGACTACCTTCCATATCCATTCGTTGATGCCTGGAGATGTTGCTGGTACAAGTAGCAATAACCCCTTCCTGAAGTTCCATTATATGCCGAGTCTAGATGGGACATGAGAGTAGACTCTGGTGTCGAGCAAGGAGAAGACGAGGATTCTGAGGGTCACTTCGGATCCAAAGATTTGAGTGAGCCTCATTGTAAGATAAATTTTGGAAAGACCTTTCCCAATGGACATGATTGCTCACAAAAGAGGCAAAATCCCTTAGCTGAACATCGCCTGAGAAAGGAACAGGATTCGAATGGAGGTCCAAAGGACAAGCCATCTCATGCAAATAAAGCTCGCACAACAAATTCTGATACTCAAAATTACTTCCCAGAAATGTTTCCAGGAATTTCGCCGAGGTTGCTATTTCATATGATCTCCCTTATTTCACAACCCTCAGTTTAAACCAAATAAACTGCTTGAATAGGAACATAGGGTAGGAAGGGGATGGTACTCTGGTGCCCAATAATTCCTGAGAAAGAGCATACAACTGGTCTTTTTCCACCTGCATAGTCTTGAAATTTTTTCAGCTCTTTTAGCTCCTTCTGTAGTTCTTCCCCCCGGAACTTCTGGGTCATGAGCTCTTCTACCCATTTTTCCTTTAGTTCCCTGATGATATTTCTGTGTTCAGCGAGGGAAACCATCCCTTCCTAATATCTTTCCACCTGACTTCTCCACTTCCTTACTTCTATCCTTAGGATCAAGAGTTCTTCTGTATGTTTCAGGATTTCTTCTTCTTTTGAATTTTCTTCCTGATCAGAATCTAAATTGATAACATTTCGAGGAAGTTCGGCCCATAACGTTTTACCTGATGTGCCACATTGAACATCCTGCACTTCTGGGATCACTTCAAGGGGTGCTGGTTGTTGTGTAATAGCATCCCCGCCTAGAATTTCTTCTGCAACAACTTCAACCATAGGTATCCCTGAAATAATTTATGGAGATGCTGGTTCTTGTGTAACAACATCCTTGCCTAGAATTTCTTCTATAACAACTTCAGTAGCTAATTGTGAGGATGTTGGTTCTTGTGGAGCAACATCATCCTGATTTTTAATATCCTTATCTACCCAATTATCAGCTACAAATTCAACAGGGGGATGCAAGGCTGCTGGTTCTTGTGTAATAGAGCCCTACCCTTCTCCTTCTTCATGCTGCTGGGATTGTAGAGTTGCTGTCGTGTCTTTTCCAATATGGAGTTGTTCCTCAAGGATTTTAATGTCCCCTAAGGATTGTGATTACAATTGCTCATCCTCACCTAAATCGATATCAGGAATGATATCCATTCCGGGGTTGGCTTCCTGTTGCATCATGAGAGTCTCCACAGAAACTCCCAGGGATGTTGGTTCTTATGTAGCAACATCTTGGTTTACTTCCTCATCTTATTGCTGTTGGGGTTCCATTTCCATTATCTTTATGTCACGAGACAGTTCAGGAGTCATGGTGCAAATTTCTTCGTTAAATTCCAGAATTTTTTCGATCCCTGGTTCTTCTTCCCCCATTTGAGTGGCAATTTGAACAAGAATATTCAAGGATGCTGGTTCTTGTGTATCAGTGTCCTGTTCAAACTCATTATAATTTTGCTGCTGGGGTTCCATTCCTATTAATTCTGTGTCCTGAGAAGGTTTAGGGGTCACAGTGCAGACTTCTTCAACAAATCAGGAATAACTTCATCCTTTGGTTCATCTGTCCCAATCTGGGTGGAAATTTCAATAGGAAAAGATGCTGGTTCTTTTGTATCAGCATCCTGTTCATCTGCTACTTCCTTTTGTTGTAGCCTCTCTTGGGGGGTCTCACCATCTTTCCAATCAAGTTGTCCTTGTTCTTCCACAAATGTAGGTGTGGGCTATTGTGTTATGAAGGAACGAACTATGACCTTGTAACCTGACTCGTTAAAAATTTCTCCACACACAGGACAAACCACTCTTTCTTCCTCATCACCAACCTCAGCAGGAGCTGATCCCTCTAACTGGTCTGCGGCTTCAACCAATGTGTTCAACTTCCTTTCACTCTGTTTCCTACACGCTTCCTTCCAGTTTTCTAATTCCTTACGGAGTGATTGTACTTCCTCCTTCAATAGCCCATTTTCATACAGACGTCCTTCAATTTGAGGTTCTTCTGCAGCTGGTTCCTGTGGGGCATCATTTGCTTTGGGTCTCAGAATGGGGAACTCTATTTGTGCTTCTAGGGTCGCCCATCTTGCCCGTGTTTCTTTTGCTGCTGTGACTGACCTAGTTCTTTTTCATCTTATTAGTGGTGATGCCCGTATTTCATCTTTTGACCTCCTTCTTTTTCTCTGTGGTGCTGGAACTTCCAGAATTGCAGCTGATGTAGAAGGGATATGCTCTGTTTCAACATTTTCTTGTTCTTCCTCGATTGGGGTTCCTCCCCATCCAGGCGAAGTTTCAATGGTCAACACCTCCATGTCTTCTTATGTTAGCATAGCTCTAACATATTCTGTTTAAACTATCGCAGAATCTAATGTTTCTCTAGTTTCAACCTCTGCTGTTAGAGCCGCCCTAATATTTAGTCTTTCCACAGGGTTTTCTTGTACATTCTCTCCCAATTGTTCTGCTTGATCTCCTGACTGATCCTCCGATTTAGTCTCACTCCCCCCCCCAAACTAAATTGGAGGGACTCCGAACCTCATGTTGCTCTACATTCCCCCCCAACTATGGATTGGCAGGCCCTTCTTGGTTTTGAGCAGGCTCCATGAGTACAGGTACTTCTACTTCCTCTTCTATTGGAACACCAGGCAAATGAACGGGTTCCTGAAATTGACCTGTAAATTGCTCCCAGGTTTGGTTTTGCTGAGCAAGGGCCCGTAAAATTATTAATTTAATGAGTCCATGGTGGGCAAGGGAAGAGATTGGATGCTTGGCGGTTTGGACAAACCCTGCCATATGATGTAAATCATTGAATAAATAAAATGGAAAGTTTAGCAAGGCTCTGTGACAGAGATGAGATAATAAAGGAAATTCAGAGTGATAAACTGTTTGATACCTACCTTCACAGGTGATATACTTCTTGAGGAAAATTTCTACTTGGTTCCATGGTCGAGGTAGTGATTGCAATGCTATCCCCGTCCGGGACGGTTGAATGTGCTCCCCTTCTCTGAGAAAATCCTGTACTACTGCAGGATTGGGGGTTCTTCATCCAAACCAAGCTCTGCCCACCTGAGGAAGGCCAGTCACCTCAACCATTATTGCTTTGGAGAGCTCAATACGTAACCCCCAAACCTTTGAGTGTGTTTTTGTAAGGTTCAAAGTGAATTGTAGAGCTACCTCACGATGAAACCCATTCAGACGTTGGAAGAATTCAGTCCGGCCTGCAGCTTGAAAAATAGCAGAAACTTCAGCATTTCTTCTAAGTTCTCGCATGTTTGGAGGTTCATGCTGAGTTGGAATCCCCATATTGTTTGCCTTCAGAAGTGTATTACAGTCCGACAGATTACAAATCTGGAAAATGGAGGTTAAAGCACAAAGTATACATGAACAACTGAAAGTGGAGTTCGGTAAATTAGGAAAGTTTTAGAGGATCAGATTATGTAAAATTTTTCCCAAATTAAGAAAGGTGCGGTTATCAAGTAATATCAATGGTCATTAAGTCGCATGAGTGGATGGTTAACGATATGGAGGTGTAATAATGGTCACAGAAAGGAAGGTATGATTAATATTGTCAGACATAGTTAATACTTAATCAAGTAGATAATCAAAACCATACCTTCGAAAATACGCGATGGATGGGACCTTTGGAGAATAGTAGAGTGTGTGAAGTGCAGCCATTTAAGTGTAATCATTATTGCAGGTATGCTGTAATGACCTTTCCTGCCGGCGAACCAAAACCATCGTGTCAAATTGGTCAGAAACATGATGAATGTTGGAGTATAAATTGGAATCGCCGGTGTTAGGAATCGGAGCCAGATTTTGAGGAGTCGCTAACCACGGTTGCAAAAAAAATAAAATTCTGCCAATAATAGAGGAGTCATAGCCGCAGATGATAAAGAAATCAAACAGTTTAGCAAAGTCACGGCCTTGGATTATAGAAAAATCAGCCAAATGTGGCGGAGTCGTAGCTGCCGGAAAAGGTGAAAATGGACAAAAGTAAAACAGTGTCACAGCTGCTGGAATCAGAAAAAGGCTTTAAGTTGACGAAAGTTGACGGTGTTGCAGCTGCACAAAATGGAATAAAGGCATAATTTTTATGGTGTTGCAGCTGCGCGAAATGAGATAAAAGGCAGAAGTTTTATGGTGTTGCAGCTGCACGAAATGGGATCAAAGGCGGAATTTTTACGGTGTTGTAGCTGCGCGAAATGGGATAAAAGGCAGAATTTTTACGGTGTTGCAGCTGCGCGAAACAGGATAAAAGGTGGAAGTTTTATAGTGTTGCAGCTGCGCCAAAAGGGATAAAAGGTGAAAGTTTTACAGTGTTGCACCTGTGCGAAACAGGATAAAGGATTGATTTTGAAGGTGTTGCAGCTGCGCGAAATGAGATAAAGAAACTTGTTGTGGCTGCAACAAATTTTATTCAAGGAGTTTTCCTCTGGTGCAGGAAGTTACAGAAGGATGAACTTGGTCAAATAGGCCTGAGGATGACCACCGCTCCTTAGGCGCTTCCCTGCACATTTTATTAAAAAAAAAAACGGATCAAGTGCAAAAGAAAAAGATAACAATAACAGTAAAAAAAGAAATCAAAATTGATTTATTTATGTACAAAAATTCATGTAAGATTTACAGTGATAACTAAGGATTGACAGGGGCAGAGAAAAATTCTTGCCCTTGTTCTAACTGATAGTTTGGATCGGCTGCAATCTGTGAAGTGAATGCATCATTTGAAATGGGCTTATGGTACAGTCGCAGCCTGTGACCATTAGCAAATAATGGTGCCCGATTCTCATCAATGGTTACCAGGTGGACCATACCATTATCAAATACTCTGTCTACTAGGTATGGGCCCAACCACCTTGTGTGTAATTTACCCTTGAAGTCCCTTTTGAATCTTGAATCGTATAATAACGCTGAGTCTCCCTCACAGAAGACTTTCTTTTTGATGAATCAGTCGTTCCAATTGGATCTCTATTGCTGGATTAATACTTTCTGATCCATAGCAGCTAAATAGTTCTCATCAAGTTCATTTAACAGATTCAATCTTCTTTTCTGAGCTTCAGTTACATCCAGGTTTACCTCCGTAGCTGTCTTCAAAGTCTTAATTTCAAATTCAATCGAGAAGACAACACTTTTCCCATATACCAAGTCATAAGGAGAAAAACTCATAGTGTTGCGCCAAGTAGTACGATATGCCCACAATGCTTCTGGAAGTTTATCAGCCCAATCTCTATGATGGCTCTTGACCGTCTTGATAAGGATAGATTCAATAACTTTGTTAGTGCTTTCCACCTAACCATTGGCTTGGGGATGGTATGGTGAAGCTATCCTGTGCTGAAGATGGTACTTTTGTAGTAGAGATTCAAATTGATGCGACACAAACTGTGGTCCTCCATTTGTAACCACTTCCTTGGGTACCCCGAAACGGGTGAAGATTTCACCATACAAGAAATTGATCACATCTTGGTGATTCTCTTTCACCAGAGCCACAAATTCTACCCATTTTGTCATATAGTTAGTGCAAACCAAGATGTAGGCTTTTTGCTTGGAATGAGGGCTGATAGGACCAACAAAATCTAAATCCCACCTATCAAAGGGTTCAACCACCAATTGCGGTTGAAGAGGCATAATCTATTGGGATGGCCCATCCTCTGGTAGCTATCATAAGACTGGATATATCTTTTTGCATCCCTAAAAAGGGTCGGCCAATAGTAGCCCATTCTCAGTGCTTTATGTCCTGTCCTCCTGTCTGCAAAATGCCCCCCACAAGGCTCATCATGGCAGGCCTTCAAAATATGGAATATTTCATCTTCTCTTACACACCTTCTAATCTCAAGATCAGGGCCTGTGTAGAAGAAATGACCGTCTATCCAACAATATCTAGCACTTTGTTGAATAATTTTCCTCTTTTCTCTTTTGGACAAATGTGCTGGAAGCTTTCCTACAGCCAAGTAGTTAGCAACATCTGCATACCAAGGGGAGTGAGCTGAAACTGCAAATAAGTGTTCATCTGGAAAAGAGTCCTCAACAGGCAGATTATCATCATTGTTAGTAAATTGGGATAAGAAATCAGCGACAACATTTTCTCTTCCAGGCCTGTCTATAATGGCAATATCAAATTCCTGCAATCATAACAGCCACCTAGTTACCCTGGCATTGGTAACAGGTTTATTCATTAGATATTTGATGGCTGAGTGGTTAGTATGCACAAATGTAGGATAGCTAGTGATATAATGTCAAAATTTGTTAATGGAGTAAACAATAGCTAAAAACTCCTTCTCAGTAAAAGTATAATTAAGTTCAGCAGGGGCTAAGTTTTTACTAATATAGTAAACCGCATAAGGTGCTTGACCATCTTGCTGTCCTAAAACTGTTGATGTAATTGTAACTTCAGAATGTATTCACTTGTATTTCTTATCTATTGTAACCCGATGTTTGTTCCGGGATGTATTGTAATGTATTTGAGTCATGTCATACCCCAATGTTTATTCCGGGAAGTTTCTATAATGAGAAAGTCATGTCAAGTCATTATGGGTAACCCTCCTATTGGTCAAGGGTTAAAGACCACACAGTTGTGGGGCCCTTGGGTTATTAGACTATCCTAGTGAAGTCGACCCTAGGTGAGTCATTGTAAACCAGGGCAATAGTCTCCACCATTGTGTTACCCTCCTATTGGTCAGAGGAGGCAAAGTCCCCACAAGTGGTGGGGCACTAGGGTTATTAGACACTCCTAGAGATGTCGGCTCTAGTAAGTAATTGTTAAGTGAGGCCGACATGTTGGAGTGCACTTCAAGTGAATGGAAGAATATAAATAGAGAGTGAGAGCCTCTCTATATATCACTTGCAACACTCACACTCACTCATTGGGGCGCATGAGTGAGAGAAGAGAAGCTCTCTCAGTGAGAGAGAGAGAGAGACTGCTGTTGTTGGGAGATCATCTTAGTATTTTGGGATTTTACTGTTTTGGTGCTGATTCTATCTCTGAGGAAGTTGCGGGGTTTTCTCCTTTATGGTTTCCCCAAGGAAAACTCTTTGTGTCTCTTTTCTCTTGTGATGTGCTTATGTTTTATTGCTGTGCTTGTTATTCTCTCAGTGAAAAGATCCTAAGATCATAATGCTAGCTTATATGATGAAAAAATAACATGGTATCAGAGCTAACCTGAGAAGAAGACATTATGCAGTTGTAGAATCTAGGGCTTCTTAATTTTTGGGTCTCTCTCCACAATCCATCAGCAAAAGTATGCTAGGCTGACTCTCCATTGAAGGGCGCATCTTTCTGTCGAAGCAGAATTCGATTCCGAGCATTTTCAGTCTTCGATGCGGAAATTAGGGATTTCTACAGAAGAGAAATTTTTGAGTGAGACCAGCATAGGATTTTTATCCTCATCAAAACCGAAGTTTAGAGACCTGGATCAAGAAATTTGGCTAGGTGAATCTCCGAGAAAGTCACACCCTAGTTTGACCCCAAGCTGGAAAAACCCTAAATACTAAAACTGATAAGTTTTGGTACAGTCGCTATATTATGAGTTTGGAGAGGTCTCAGAAGCTGAAAATATTAGGGGACGGAGATAAAATCCTTATGAATACTGTGTCCAAAAATCAGCCTCATATTCGCTATATTATGGGAGATATGATCCCTCCAAGCTAGGGTTCGAGCCTCTTCCAGAATTCATCCCTAAACAGGACACCTGGGGAGAATTGCAATATCTTGGGATATAGAGGTCCAAATGGAATTCCTAAAGATATTCCAGAAAGGGCATGGATTGTACTTTTGGTGGTACGAATATCAGACTCATGAGAGGAACTTGTGACACGTGGAATTCCGTACAACTTCACTGTTTTGAACAGTCATGTAACAGGTCACCTTGGGAAAAGGCTCATAAATCTCAAATGGGGACACTAATTCTGATGAAACCTATGGTGTTAGATCAGGGACATGTGAGGTTACCTCCATAATAAATTTCAGGCACATAGGAGCATTAATTTTGGAGATATCACAGAAACAGTAACAGACATTTCTGCAGAAGAAATTGAAAAATTAGGGCTTCCTGTTCCGGGAGCTTCCCTCCACTGTTTTCAGAAAAGGAGTACATTGGACAGCTCCATTTGAAGAGATCTATATGTCTATCCAATCAAATCTGAAATATTCTAAGTTTTGAAAATTAGGGTTTCTGTGACAAACCCTAGGTCAGCAAACTCCGGAACCAGGACGGACACCTCTAATCGGTAAGATCTAATCCTTTGCTATTTTCATTTGAGGTTCTCATTTCAAAGTGATCTATCACAATCAGCTTGATGATAAGATTGTTTAAGTTGACAAATTCCAAGAATGGAAGTATATGATCTCTCTAAAGAAAATGAATTGGACACGTACATGAGTAGAAAGGTTCCAATTCCATAGGGAGATGAGGCTAGAAGCCTTACACAAGAAGAACTTGGTCAAGGCTAAGAAGATCATTGCTGATTCAGTCATGAATTGACTTGTATTACAAGTGTCTCCTCAAAGACACCGAAGATGTTTGATTCCTTGGCCAAGCTATTTCAAGGGAAGAACATAAATCATAATATGACTTTAAGAAAATAGTTGAAGGAAGTGAATATCCAAAATGCAGAGACCATGCAGTCATACCTTACAAGGGTCTCTCAAATCAAAGAACAACTTGAAGCGGTAAGTGAAGAATACAGAAGCGGTGATGGCCACCTTGAATGGCCTCCCAATATCATGGGATTCATTCATGTGAGGAATGTGTTCCAGAAGGAAGTGATTACTTTCAGTAGACTCCGAGAAGAAGAAGAAGCTCGACTCATAAGAAGAGAAGAGAAGATGGGAGCAATTGAAGATCAAGCTCTCACCATCCAAAGAAGATCCCTCAAGCAATGAGGAATATGAAGATCTCAACTCTTGAAGAACTTCTTATCCACCTTAGTATTTGGATAAGAAATGATGCTATCATGAATGAAGAAGACGATGAAGTTGAAGGCTCAAGAAGCGGTCTACCCACGAAACAAATAAAGATAAGTATTCAATTGTCATTTCATTATTTTGTTATGCATTTGTTTATATTTAGTTAAAGTATTATGCATGATAGAATGTTTGCATTAATGACAGTATACTACTAATATGCATGTGATGGGTAAGTAGCTCATGGTGCTATACAACTCTCCATTGCTACTTATCTAGAATGAAACCTCTTTGTTGACATATTGGATTAGTGCACAATCTCAATGTTGTCCTGGTAGAGATGGAAGGCATCTAGAAAGTTTCAGTGAGATATGGATAAATGTTGTATTGGATAAAGTAGTTGCATGATCATATATTTATGCATAATAACTTTCTAGTATGAATATTCCTTATGAAATGTTTCTAACCATATAAATGCATTTGACTTGTAGGAAAGATCGCATACATAATCGCCTACAAGCAAAGAAGAATAAAGACTTGTTCCGAAGAACAAGTGACGACAGTTCAAAGACAAAGAATAATATGATGAGTGCAGTGACATCATTGATGCAGAACCTTCCATCCACCAAGAAGAAAGGGAAGTCCAGTTCAAGAAGAATAATGTCTAGGATGCAGTATCGAGACCTGAAGAGAAGTTCATAGTTTCATCATGCAGTAGATGGAAACATCGTGGGATACAAAGCAAGATTCGTAGCACGAGGCTTCTCATGAAAAGAAGGCCTAGACTACGAAGAGACATTTGCAACCAATAAAAGTTTAAACACATATATGATGAGCTTGATGAAGATCTTAACCTTTGCTACAAGGTTGAAGATGCAAGTCTATACACTAAGATGGTCACATAGAATATTAGTAGCATAGGAAGCTACTTGTCACTCCGGTACATAATGTTTTAGTGCATAGAGTACAAAAGACAGAGGGAGTATGATGCTCCGCTTCAGAGGGAGTGACTACAGAATATCCTGAGGATCGACATGGTACGACAGGATGGACAGATTACTGATGAATCTAGGCTTTACTAAGAGTAAAGTGGATTCCATCCTTTGCTTCAAGGTTGAAGGCGAAAGACCAATGATGCTCCTGTTATGTGTCGATGCACTATTTTCTAGGCATGGAGGTGTGGACAAGGGAAGTATGCAGTAGAGATCCTGAATAGGTTCAAGATGATGGACTGCATGACCACACCTATGGCATCGAACCTGGAGCTATTGAGTGATGCTTCATCAGAGACGGTTGATGCTATGATGTGTCGTCAGATGATTGGTTCCTTGATATACCTGACGAACATGAGACCAGATATTTGGTTTGCTGTGAACACCTTGAGCCAGTACTTGACAGATCCGAGAAGTGTTCACTTGACAACTGCAAAGCATATTCTGCGGTACCTGAAGGGTACAATTGATTATGGGCTCAACTATGATGCGAATCAGAAGATTAACCTGGAGGGTTATGTTTATTCAGATTGGGTAGGCAGTGCCATCGACATGAAGAGTACTTCAAGATGTTGCTTCAGTATGGGATCAGGTGTGATCTCTTGGTTTAGCAGGAAGCAATCCTGTGTGGCACTAAGTACAGCTGAAGCAGAGTATGTCGCATCTTGTTCAACTAGTTGTGAGGCAGTATGGCTGTGGAAGCTACTATCTGATATATTTGATCTCTAGTTGGATGCTACTTGTATACATTGCGACAACCAGAGTTGCGTAAAGTTGTCGGAGAATCCAGTGTTCCATGACAAGTCGAAGCATATCGAGATCAAGTATCACTATATCAAGGATATGGTGCAGAAAGGAGCAGTGAAGCTCTAGTATGTTGCAATGAAGGAACAAATAGCTGATGTATTGATGAAGCCATTGGCTAGGCTGAAGTTTGAGTACTTCAGGGAGAAGCTTGGTGTTCTCCAGATCGAGGTTTCCTCCAAAAGAAAGTGTTGAGACCCATATCCATTCTGACATGGTGAGAGGATTGGTTCCTTCCATGGTCAGATGTAAGGGCTGAGCCATTCTGTCATGGTGAGAGGATTGGTTTCGTCCATGGACAGATGTAAGGGCTGAGCCATTCTGTCTAGTAGGATAGATGTAAGGGCAATTACCATTCTAGGAATGGAGGCACCTGGTCAGTAACTAGGATCACTCAGTGTAGGACTGAGTAGCAATTCTGATGTGATAGAGGGATGTGTTCCCACTTGATCATATGTAAGGGCTGAACCATTCTATCATGGCTAAAGGATTAAGTTCCTTCCATGTCAGATGAGAGTGTTGGCCATTCCAACGAGCAGGTCGGATATAAGTGCAACTGGCATTCTGAGAATGGAGGCACCTAGTCAGTTACCAGGTAGCTCAGTCGAGGACTGGGGGCCATTCTGATATGATTGCTGGGATGTGTTCCCTCATGATCAGATGTGAGTGCAAGCCCTTCCATCACTATGAGCAGGATGTGTTCCCGCATAGATGGATGTAACTGCAGTGCCTTTCTAGAGCGACTGAGGGATGTGTTCCCACGTGCTCAAATGTAAGTGCAGAGACTTTCTGGAGTGACCGAGGGATGTGTTCCCACGTGCTCAGATGTAAGTGCAGAGCCTTTCTGGAGTGACTGAGGGATGTGTTCCCACGTGCTCAGATGTAAGTGCAGATCCTTTCTGGAGTGACTGAGGGATGTGTTCCCACGTGCACATATGTAAGTGCAAAGCCTTTCTGGAGCGACTGAGGGATGTGTTCCCAAGTGCTCATATGTAAGTGCAGGAGCCTTTCTGGAGCGACTGAGGGATGTGTTTCCATGTGCTCAGATGTAAGTGCAGAGCCTTTCTGGAGAGTCTAAGGGATGTGTTCCCACATGCTCAGATGTAAGTGCAGGACCCTTTCTGATGTGACTGAGGGATGTGTTCCCACGTACTCAGATATAAGTGCTGAGCCTTTCTGATGTGACTAAGGGATGTGTTCCCACGTACTCAGATATAAGTGCTGGGCATTTCTGATGTGATTGTAGTTCACTACATGATTAGATGTGAGTGTTGGGTGTGCCTTTCTGATGAGTAGGTCAGATATAAGTGCTAGGCGAAGACCTACATGGAGGCTAGGCCTACAACCAGCATGAAAAAGGGTTGGCTCTGTAGAACTTCCTGTGACGAGAAGAATCATGAGATAGCACCAGCGATGATCTAGATCGAGTGATGATCGAGATCCAGTGATGATGATCCAGCAGTGATGATCTAGATCGAGTGATGATCCAGATCCAGTCTAGTGATGTTGATCCAGATTGAGAGATGATACAGATCTAGTGATGATGTTCCATGATGATCCAGATCTAGTGAGGATGCTCGATGATGATCCAGATCGAGAGATGATCCAGATCCAAATGAACATGACTTACAGATGAACATGACTTGAAGATGAAGATGACTTTGAAGGTGATGAAGACCTGATGATGACCTAGATGATACAGATGAGAAGACTTGTGCTGATAAATTGTGTCAAGAGAATACCTTCTTAGTTAAGAGGGAGTGTTGATGTAATTGTAAATTCGGAATGTATTCACTTGTATTTCTTATCTATTGTAACCCGATGTTTATTCCGGGATGTATTGTAATGTATTTGAGTCATGTCATACCTCGATGTTTATTCCGGGAAGTTCTATAATGAGAAAGTCATGTCAAGTCATTATGGGTAACCCTCCTATTGGTCAAGGGTTAAAGACCCCATAGTTGTGGGGCCCTTGGGTTATTAGACTATCCTGGTGAAGTCGACCCTAGGTGAGTCATTGTAAGTCGGGGCAATAGTCCCCACCATTGTGTTACCCTCCTATTTGTCAGAGGAGGCAAAGTCCCCACAAGTGGTGGGGCACTAGGGTTATTAGACACTCCTAGAGATGTCGGCTCTAGTAAGTAATTGTTAAGTGAGGCCGACATGTTGGAGTGCACTTCAAGTGAACGGAAGAATATAAATAGAGAGTGAGAGCCTCTCTATTTATCACTTGGAACACTCACACTCACTGATTGGGGCACATGAGTGAGAGAGGAGAAGATTTCTTAGTGAGAGAGAGAGAGACTGCTGCTGTTGGGAGATCATCTTACTGTTTTGGTGCTGATTCTATCTCTGAGGAAGTTGCGGGGTTTTCTCCTTTATGGTTTCCCTGAGGAAAAATCTTTGTGTCTCTTGTCTCTTGTTATGTGCTTATGTTTTATTGCTGTGCTTGTTATTATCTCAGTGAAAATATCCTAAGATCATAATGCTAGCTTATATGATGAAAAACTAACAAAAAATGCTCCAATGGCAGTATCAGAAGCATCTGAAGAAATGTGAAAAGGCAGGGTCCAATTGGGTCCTCTTACGATGGGAGATGTGGACAGCTTCTCCTTAAGTTTAACAAACACTATCTGGCATGCCTCATTCCAAACAAATTGCAAATCCTTCATTAACAGTGAAAACAAAGGAGAGGCAAGTTTGGAAAAGTTTTCTATAAATATTCTGTAATATCCAGCATGCCCCAAGAAACTTCGCACTTATTTTTGAGTTACAGGAGTAGGTATATTTTTTATTACCTTGATTTTTGATGGGTCCACTTGGATTCCATCAACAGAGATGCGATTCCCCAACACCACTCCTTCACTCATCATCATATGGAACTTTTCAGTGCTTAAAGAGAGCTGGGTCTGTTCACAGCGAGTTAAAACCTTTTCCAAATTTTTCAATGCTTCCTCAAAATCTCTGCCATAAGGAGTAAAATCATCCATAAAAATTTATCATTAACTAATTCTAAAAATATACCAATCACAAGTCTTTGAAATGTTGCTGGTGCATTGCATAAGGCAAAGGGAAGCACTCTGTATGCAAACGTTCCCCAGGGACAGGTGAAGGTAGTTTTATCTTGGTCTTCAAGAGCAATCTGGATTTGATTGTACCCGCTAAACCCATCCAGGAAGGAGAAGAACTTCTTCCCGGATAAGGTGTCAAGTACTTGATTGATGAAAGGCAGGGGAAAATGATATTTCTATGTTTCCTTGTTCAACTCTCTATAGTCCACACAGACTCTCTATTTACCATTTTTCTTGGGTACTATTACAAGTGGAGACACCCACTTGCTGTCTGAAATGGGATATATAAATCCTGCTTCCAAAAGTTTTGAATTTCTTCCTTGACTATGTCCCTCAGATTGGGGTTCATTCACCATTGAGGTTGGTACATAGGCCAGGAGTCATTTTTGATATAAATATGATGGGTGCACAGATTAGAGGGGATACCCCTCATGTTTGTGTACTCCCAAGCAAATGCCCCCTTGTGTTTTTTAGGAGTATGATCAGGCGTTTTTGTTCATCCAAGGAAAGGCTGGGATTAATATTCAAGGTTTTTCCAGACTCTACCTCGATAGGAACACTTTTCAAAAGTTCCAATACTGGAACTATATGAGTGTCACTGACTAATGCCTCTTCTGTGAGGTTTTCTTGTTCCTCCTCATCTAGAGTGGTATTCAGGATCTGATAAATTTTATTATTGACAGAAGTGGGTTCACTGATGAAATTATTAATGGCGTCATCTTAAGTTTCATCTTTAAAAGTTAAGGCCTTTCCTATTGTTAATAATGGCTGAACGCCCTCTTCTTCATCTGGATCCATCCATAACAAAGTTTCAGCTTCTAAGCTCGGTCAAGCTGGAGGATAGAGAGTGAGGTTCTTTATCTTGATGCCATCTGATATGGTCATAGACCCAGATCGACAGCTGATGCAAGCATCAATTGTAGCTAACCAGGGTATTCCCAGGATCAAGGGGTGTCCTCCTAGCGGCGACTTAGGTTGTAAAACCAAGAAGTTAGCAGGATACTCCCAAGAATCAATTGAGATGACGAGATCATCCAAAATTCCTTCAGGTTTAATAGTGGATCTATCTGCTAGTTCTAAAATGGTAGGGGTTGGCGTGTGATTAGTGAGCCTAAGTTTTCTTATAGTTTCGATAGTCATAACATTAATTGCTGCTCCTAAGTATACCACTACGTTGGTTATCTGTGTATGCCCAATCTACACAGTGATAGTGGGATTCCCAGGGTCATCATATTTGGCCAAGAGGGTTTTTCCCATTATCAATGCAGATCATTTCTCTATGACATGAACAGTGGGAGGATCCCTGGGTTTCCTTCTTGGTTTCCTTATACACAAATCCTGAACAGTTCTAGCATAGATAGGTACATCTTGAAGGGCCTAAAGGAGGAGAATTTTAACTTAAAGATTTTTTAACTCTCCTAAGAGGTTAAACTGAGGTTGTCCCACCACCTTTGGTAGCACTAGTCTTTTAGGGTACGGTGGTTCCCTAATCAGCTGGGTAGGCTGTGTGTCGATAGATGTATTGTTCTGTGTTTCAGCTGACATATTAGTAGTATGTTCAGCATCTTCAATGATGGGGGTCGCATTGGATAAATACTGTGGGTTCACCCCTTCTTCATGCATAGGGGATGGAACATCCTCAATGATCAAAGGCTCCACTACATTTCCTCATCGTAAGAGAATATCGTTGCAAGGTACAGGAGTAAGGGAGTAAGCAAGCATGTTGACAGTCTCTAATTGATGGATTGTTTTATTATTTGGGTTAGGATTAGGTTAAGCAGGCAGCTGAGGTCATATCGGCGTATTGGGGGCAGCATTGTTCTGAAGTTGTAGCTGCGAGTGTTGATAAGGATGAGGATATTGAGGAGGGTATGGCTGTTGAGAAAATGGTTGATGTGGAGGCTGTTGAGGAAACTGGTTCCCTAGATGGAAATTCCTCCATCCAGGGGACCAGGAATTTGCTTGGTGTGGTGGCTGAACCCAGGGGTTCCAGGAGTTAAAATTTTGCATTGAAGGTTGAGAGGGGTACCATTGAGGATTAGAATAAGATGAAGGGAATTGTGTATTCATGTGCTGCATATTATTCGAATTATTCATGTTATTCGAAAATGGAAACAAGTCTAGAGTCATACCTTGATTTTGAGGTTGCCAGGGCTTCTTTTGTGCAATAAAGTAGGCTGATTCCACCTCTGGAGTTGATGCCTGCAGAACATCCTTCACTTGAGGTAGTGACGGGCATTCTTTTGTGTCATGGTTCAGCTTACACAACTGACACACTTCTATCTTGTCGAGTGGGAACTCCTTCAGAGGGTGGTTCTTTCTACATCTAGGGCAGAATACACCTAGTGTGAGATCCTCTACTGCTTGTTTCTGCTTTGCCCTCAGGACATCTATTTCCGAGGAAATAGAACTCATCATTTCTGTTTTGAAAATTTCAAGGAGATTTCCTATCTCTGCATGGGTGGCTCCTCAATTAGATGAATTCTGAGTTCTGTCAAAGATGTCACGTTCTAATTTGTCCCTTTTGTCCCACCTGTTATTCCTGGAAGATCCCCTGGAGTACCTTTTGCACAGTTCCACGATTTTCTCGAAGGACTCCTTTAAGATATCCCCGTTTCCTAACAGGTTTAACATATCTAGGAAATCATCCCTAATCCCATGAAGTAGGATTATTTTAAGCACATCTAACCCCATATTAGTCTGTCCAGCCCTCTGCACATTATATAAAATCCTTTCGACAAAATCCTCCAAACTTTCATCATCCTTCTATACCATTTTAAACAGTTCTTCTCTCTTATCCTTGGTATTGCAATACTCCTGATATTTCTCCAGGAATACTTGTTTCATCCTGTCTCAATTAGTGACAGTTCCACCTCCTAGGCTCATAAACCAACGTAATGCATTGTCCTTTAGAGTGGCAGGGAAGAGTTTCAACTTCTGTGCGTTGGTGGTGTAGTGATAGCTGCGACAGAGGATATCAAACTCGAAAATAAATTCATCTGGATCCTCTGCTGCTTTTCCATAAAAGCGAGGAAACACCGATGGTGATATATTTTTCATGGGGGATACCCCTTTTGGTTGTTGAATTGGGAACTGAAGTGTAGCCACCATCCCTTCAGGTAGGGAATTTCCATCATGATAATGATTTTCTCACATTGCCTCCTCTTCTTTGAAATCGTTTCTGTTACTCATATTTTCTTCTGTTTTATCCTCTTCGTTATTCCACTAATCGATGAATTTCTGATGGAACTGTGTCCACTCTTCTTCAGTCACAACCTTCCCATTAATGTGATAGATCAGATTTCAATCAGTCGATCCTATAGTACTAACTCTGTCTTCCTCTGCAGGGGTATTCAAGGGTGTTGCAACTCCTCTTTTGTTCTCCACTGTAGAGCCTGATGCTGCCACTCTAGGGTTAGCAGGGATTCTTCTGATGGGTGTTTCCTAATAGTGAGCCCTGGTGGAAGAATTGGTTCTATCAACCAGATCGTCAATGAATGTTCTTCTTCCCAATGTTGAACCTCGCCCACAGTCTCGACCACCTGCAACATTAGTGTTCTGTGGGGTTCTAGGATTTATAAGATGGTCATGCTGTACCCTTCTTGTATTCATGCAACCCAAAACATGCAAACAAAAAAACTGAGGAAGACAGAATAAAGACAATTACTGGATGCAGCTACAATAGTGTCTAATACTTATCCTCCCCAGCAACGGCACAAAAATGTTGGGCACCCTATATGCAAGTTAATTAAAGCCAACATACAGTTCAATATTTATTGTCAACCCAAGGAGGTCTTTTATTTCAAGGATAATATGCACTATATATGCTTTAAACACTAAGTTGGTGTAAGTAAATGATCCTACTTTCCTGTTCAGCCACATTCATCCCATAATCCACTTAATCTAGTTTACTTTCTCGAAAATACAACCACAAGTACCTTTTACGATTCTTCATCTAGAATTGAAAGATTCAGGAAATAATATCTAGATTACTTTTGCAGAAAATGAAATCCTGATTGTCAAACCATCTAATGATCCATCCAATTATCCTGATTAAAGTATTATAGAAATCCAAAGGACAGGAATTGAATTCAGCTGTTCTAGAAATTCAAAGTACAGAAATGAAATTCTGCAACCATAAAATCAAAGGAATGAACTACAAAGATCTACAGGAACAACAATTGAAAGAACTAGGGATGAACAGGGCTGTTACAACTATCACACAATTACATAAGGGACAATTACCTATACATTCGACTGTTGCACCATACCACTGCAATCTTACAAGAAATGCAATTACTATTAATCCAATTACACACTGTAAATCAATAACTGTTACAGCTTAATATGAAGAAAGAAAATTATCACACAATCACACAACATAATAGATACCTAATTAAATCAGCAATCCCTATGGGAAGGCAGGCCCAGCCTTCACACAGAGATGCTGGAAATTGCACACGTTAAAACGCTGAGATTTGAAGTAACTCCTCATATTAAAAAGGGTAGATGAAACACGCAACCTCAATCATAGCTGATAAAATAATTTAGTTAAATGTTCAACCCCTGGCTCGGAATAGTTCCCCATATTTATACAATTACAGTCATAACATCCTCTTCCTATTATTGGGCAGCCATGAAGATCTTTGATCTTCAGGCTGCCCCAATTACAATAAACTATTACAATCGTGGCAGGATGAGAGTAGAAGATATAGGGAAGCTGTTATTCGACCCAAAAATAATGATCCTGATTGATTGAGAAGATATCCTGCAGATTACAGCTACTTTTGAGCAGTGGCACACTATTGCCTCCTAATCTGTCGCAATCTGTTGCAGCTACCCTTGTACAGCTTGCATGGACTAATACACTAGGACCACGTTCTTTGGCAATGATGGAATGGATGGCGATCATTTTTAGCAATGAATGTCCATCCCTCCTTTGGCATGTTCAGCCTGCTACACTTGTATTCTCCATATCTTGAAATATCTTTATAAAACCATCATATGTTAGCATAATTTAAGATGTATAGCCTTGATTACCACAATCCTAAGCATTAATAAAATAAGAAAATGATTAACCATACGACTTGAGGGTTCATGTGAGGGAAAAAATTCTGTTTAGCATGCAGAATAGGATAGGATAATGAAAAAAGAGGAGGATAAGAGTGGTTAAAAAGGGGCCATTTATGGGCCCAACAATAACCTACCGTCGGAGAGACGACTCTTAAATTACTTTTACGAGTATGAAGAAGACAAGTACTCGACAATATTTTCATATTTAGGGAGTTCGAAAAGAGTTTAAAGGAGACTCTATTAGGTCTCTTTTCACGATAAATAATTTTACGAGTATGAAAAGAATCAGAAAAAGACTCAGAACTTTGATACTAGTTTTTGAAAGCATGATCAAAGCATCGAAACGAACGCTCGAGGAATTTTTCCATTTTCAAAAGTATGAAAAAGTAAAAACAAACTTCCCAATAGAATTTACTACTTATTTTTTGTCCCTGAAAGACTTAAATGATCATTAGTTTCCCAAAATATTTAGAAAAACTACTTTTATGAACTATATTAAAGGGCATTTCTATAAAAATTATTTTAAAACACAAAAAACCCTAAAAATAGGCTATAAAAGTCTAAGTAAATAGTAAAAACAATTCATTTCACTATTTACCAACCTTGGCGAGCATTTTGGTTAGTTTGGAGCCAAAACTTCAACTAAAGATTACACGAGCATCCACCGTTTGTTTTTCATACCGTTAGTTCTAGGTAACATCCACATCCATCCTCTTTCCTTTTATGGTTTCCAATTTTGAGTTTTCATGGTTTTTTGAGCTCATGGGATGAACCTAAAATGGGAAATGAGGGCATCGCTCCTAGCCCTTACGGGAAAGGCGGTGCTTGATAGAAACTGTGTTTCTTCAGTTCTACACATGCGGTGGCACTGCTCTGTCTGAACTAGACAGAGGTGATGCTGACCGTGGGCATCAAAAAACCAATAGATTGACGCAAATAAAAGTTTTAAAGCGATTTCAATGATGAGAAATGTTTCTAAATGGCTCTTAAATTTTTTTTGGCAGTTTGTTGGGTTAGAAAATGATTATCTGGAAAGAAAGGCAACATGAACTAGATGATGTTGTTGCCACATGAGATGCAGGTTGTGTGGCTTCCATAAGGGGTTGTGGACTTCTGAAGTTCTTCAATACCCATAGCATGATTTCCCACCCTCGCTTGCTAGAATATATCCTACAAATGTGGAACCCGTAGCAGCAATATTTTGAGGTAGGGATTCATGTTTTGACCATAGAGGTAGAGGACATCTAATTCCTGACGAGGTTGTCCAGATGAGGGGCCCTTATCTCTCTTACCGGTTCCTGATGAGGGAATGTGACTACTCAGGATCTGATCAATCGTCACTGTCATCCTGGCACAAAAATGTCAGGGAAGAAGATTCCGATTAGTGCTGTGGTGGATATGCCACTTCGCATAGTATTTTTCATCATGCAGAGTTGGATGGAAACCAATATCCTCATCAGGCATCCCAGGCACATATTCTATATGCCCTGGAAGCTATGGCACCTACAGTTTACAAATGGGCAGAAGCACTTCTTCTCGTCTTCAAAGATCAGCTGACAAAGTGTCGATAGGGAGAACTAAAGCAGTTTGGTTTTGGGTCCATTTTAGCTTGTTTCTTCTTTGAGAGGGTGCCTCTCATGAGACCCTAAGTGATCTTCACTGAGCTTAGGGATAGAGACCCACACATGCTGAGGTGGGTTAAGATCATGGCTTGCATAGGTGGTGGCAGAGCCAAGGTGAAATTTGAGGCTGCTTTCTTTCATTGGCTATGAGATCAGATCCTCATGATAGAGGATTACACCTACACAGGGACAGATTTTAGAGGTGACCTTGATCTACCACTACCACCTGGTGCTTAGTGGGGGGATATTGGTAAGAAACAAAACCCTAAAATGATGATCATGTTTTTATATTTTATGTGTAGTAACAAGACCAAATGTTTACATGCAGACGTTGGTGGTGCACGACTTGGAGGATCTTCTCCTATGGATAGATGATTTGGGGCTCAATTTGTTAACAGGGGTGATGATCACCTTACTGAGTTGGAGGAGAACTTAGAGTGGCTGACTCTTGACATTCCTGACACATCGATAGATGACCTCCCCATGAGGTATCAAAGACATACTGTAGGGGTGCTAGGACATTTCAGTCGACTTCTTTGCAGGGCAGCACGCGCTATCATGTGCTATCATGAGCATCACTAGATAGTGGACTGCATGATGTATTACTAAAAGCTGACTATCTTCAGGGGTTTTGTATGGTTTTGTATTTCCTGAAAGCCACAGTGCTTTAAACGAGGTCTCGTGACCACATTTTTTGTAAAAACACTTATATATATATATACAAACTTATTACTGGTGTTTATATGTCTCAAATGGAAATCATATTTACATGAGTTTTATGTGTCATTTACAGTTTATTTTACCATGAACCATGTTTATTTTACAAGTTATGAATGGGCAATATACCAGTCTAGGATGTAGTTTGCTAACAAATCAACAACCGTATTATCTGACCCAGGGACATGCCTATAAGTGATACACTCAAATGACCTTTCTAATAAGTGTATTCTCCAAAATAAATAGAGGAGTACAGGGTTTCTGACAGTATACAAATGGTTTAGATGACAAACCACTAATTTTGAATCCATAAACACTACCAAGTCATAAATTTTTCGAGATGCAGCCTCAGTTAGTAGACCTATTATCGCTTGATACTCGGCTATGTTGTTGGTAGCGGGACCAATGCAAAACGCTCCTAAACTAATCAGGTCATGATCCAGGGAATAGAGAACCCAAGCAGCTGGAGCAAGGTTCAGGGTATGACGACAAGCACCATCAGTGAAGCCATAAAAATCCATTGATCTGCATAACCAAAACATGGTATAAACAATTTGGACACTAAACTCAACACCATACTAAATCAAGACACATCACACTGAAAGACAATAATATACATATATACAAGTTACCATACAAAAAATGTTTTAAGCATAGTACCTCTTCAAGTACAACCCATTGCGAGGTTTCCCGAAGGGTATCCCGTCATAATCTATGAGCTTGTAAGCTCCTTTTTCTAAAACCTTGCTGACGACAAAGGGACCATACCACATTGACTCGAACTTCCCTTCACCTAGTTTATCGTGTCTCTGAGCATAGGTCAGAACTAGGTCACCTTCATTGAAGACTCGAGGCTGGAAAGATTTATCATACTAGGCCTTAACACATTTCTTATGTGCCTCATTAGCTAAGGCAACATCTCTTCTAGTTTCATCAAGATTAGTCAGGTATGGAAATCTCTCTGCCTTGGTGGAAGTGTTTGGTATAAGTTCTACTACAAGTTTTAGTGACGGAATATGGCATTGGATAGGAAGGAAATATTCTAGTCCATAAACTAATTGGAATGGTGTGAAACCAATTGCTATTTTTACTGAAGTCCTGTAAGCCCAAAGGGCGGAAAAGAGAGTCAGGTGCCAGTTGGATTTATGATCTCCAACCATCCTCCGCAACATGGTTTTTAAGACTTTGTTAATGGCATCGAGCTGACCATTAGCCTACGGATAGTAAGGTGTTGAGTTTTCATGGCAAAAATCCAAATTGGTACTCAACTCAGTCATCATCTGATTTCGGAAATGTGATCCGTGGTCATTGACAATAGATTGTGGGACTCCAAACCTAGCTATCACGTGACTAAATAAGAAGAGGGCAGCAGTCTTACCATTCTCTGCATATGTAGGCATAGCCATAGCTCGTTTTGTTAAATAATCAATGGCTACGATGATGTAACCATGCCCCTCGCCTGAGGTAGGCTTACAATGCATAAAGTCAATTCCCCATTTGGAAAAAGGGCCAACTGAAATAACAGGGTGTAAAGGAGATGGGTGGGTGCACGTTTTTGGATAGAAATGTTGGCAAGGTGGGAATTTCTTAACAGCCTTATGACAGTCTTTGAAGATTGAAGGCCAGAAATAGCCAGTGTGAAGGATTTTTTGGGCCGTAGCCATCTCAGAAAGATGACCGCCACATGCTCCAGAGTGGCAATCATTAAGGACTTGTTCAGCTTATTCATGCGTAAGGCATCGTTAGAGAATGGAATCGATACCACGTCTATTCAATGTATCATTTATGATAAGGTAGTACTTCACGTGGTGATGGATATGGCGACGATCGTCATATATTGGGCTGAAATCTTTGAGTTTGGAGACAAATGATTAAATCTCCATACCATGGGTCGGTTGTGCCTATCAAGAACAAGAATTCATCTGGAAATGAATCACTGGGCTCAGTATCCATTAAAGCATAGGGAAGGTCACACATCAGCTCTGCAAATACCAAGCATTTCTTTGAAGTGACCTTGGCAAACTCAAGGTTGAATTCCTATAGGATGACAATCCAACGGGAATATTTGCCCCCCTAGAACATGATGAGTCAGGATGTAGTACATAGGGTTCTCATATGCAAGTACCATGGTAGTGCGAGGCAGGATGTAATGACAAAATTTCTGAACAACAATGACAGTAGCCAATGCAAACTTCTCCACACGTGAGTATCGAGTTTCAGAATCAATAAGATTCTTACTGGCATAATACATCACGTGCTCCCGACCATTGGGATCTTCCTACGCTAAAACCATTCCAATGGTAATAGTGGAGGTAGAAACATACAAGAGAAAGTACTTTGAATAATCTGGGGGGTGTATCACGGGTGAATGGGTCAGAGTGTGCTTGAGATTATCAAAGGCTTGCTGGGTCTAGTCATCCCAGAAGAATGGAGTGTTCTTCTTCAGGAGATGCATATAACCATGCGTTTTCTCAATGAAATTGCAAACGAAACGACGGAGAAATTTTTCCTTCCATTGCAAACTTTGGAGTTCAACAAGATTTGTTGGGGTAGGTAGGGCCAATATAGCTGGAATCTTCAGTTGATCAAACCGTGTAACACCCCGGTTTTGACCCCATTTGAATTAAAAGGTACATGATGTATATATTGTAATTAATCGTGGTGTGGAGCTAAGGGAAATAGCTCCACCATTGATTTGGTTGTGTTATGTTTCGGCGATTGGAATCATTGCCGATGGTATATCGTGCTATCCAACGCCTTATAGTTTTGGCATCATGTAAATATGAATTTTAATTAAAATGAACCCCAAACAACTACGTCAATGCAACCATGATGAAAAGGGCATGAGTTTCCTAAGGATAAGGAGGGGAAATTATTAAACCTTGGGCCAATGGGGAAAATCCATGTGTCAGCTGTTAAACCCATTTAGTTGTCACCCACCCTTTTGACTCACTCACCTTTCCTTGTCTCATCAGTCAACTACCACATTAAAACTTTTGTTGATTAGCTGGGGGTAGTTATTGCTGGGTAGTGGTGTGTGTGGCAGGACTGTCAGCCCTTTCCCACACGCACACTCCACCAGCGGACTCTCACTTCTTGTGGGAAGGGAGGAAAACAACTCCATTCCCCCATTCCTCCAATTTTTCCATACACACGCAGAGATGGTCGCTCCATTCTCCTCATGCATAGGTTGGGATTCTTCATTATTCTCCTCACACACAGGTTGGGATTCTTCATTATTCTCCTCATGCACAGGCTGGGATTCTTCATTTTTCCTCACGCAACAAGCTGGGGAGCTGTTTTCTGCCATCCATGATTTCCCTGTGAAGGAGCCATTCACAATTTCTACTGTGGGGGGGTGTTTCCATACTGATTTTGTGGTCTATGTATATGTTTTCCTTGCCCAGGTTAAGAGTATGATCACCTCTCGTATTTCGGGCTGTGTATTTCCCGTTGTTTCGGTGTTGAGATTGGGGCTATTGTTTTCCCCACGATTTTTGGTTTGATGTGGGTTCTTTTTTGTTCTGGTTTGATGTGGCTATTATCAAGTCGTTTTTGCCATGATAGGGCTAAGAATGACCGAGGAATTGGATTTCCCTGCCCAAGCTGTGAACCGCTTGTTTTGCTGCGTGTATGCAGTGGTTGGTCTTCGGACTGTGTTGGCTTGCTGATTTGTGTATTCTTGGCTATGTGTAAGCCTGCTTGTTCCTTATTCCTTGGGAAATCATGCCCAGCTCGGGGGTGGCAGTGTTGCTGAGAGATTAAGGAGCACACTGGCCTATGGTTGGGTGGAACGTTGCAGCGACGTAGCTGGTTGCGGGACAAATACTGCATAAGATAAGTATTCTTGATTCTTCCATCTCTGCAATTATATTTGATGTCTAATGAATTATGATGAACTTGTTGAATGCTTGAATGTATGGTTTTGCTTCCGCTGTATGCTTAATAATTATGCATCTCTGCATGTTTTACTTCAAAGCATTTCAGTTTGTCAGTTTTTAGTTATGTAAAACTTCATGGGGCTAGTTGCCTGGGTTATATCATTGTGTGGTAGCATCCTCTTCACTGGTTGGAGGGCAGGGATGTTACAGATTGGTATCAGAGCTCATGTTGCAGTGTGGGCCTCCATGGGCCATGAGAATCAGCGACAGAGGCAGGTTTCCCTCTGGTCAGCAGAAGAGAAATGAAAAATAAGAGAAGATGACAAGAAAATTTTAGAAATTTTCCTAAGTGTGAAATCATTGGACAGCTTAGGTTGAATCCCACCCAATACGTTGGAGGACTTAGCCAAAAGCTCCTCTGATGCATCGGATAGCCTAGGGAGAAGTCCACCCAACGAGGGACAGTCGGAAGGAATTTTCAAGAAAATTTTCTAAGTGTCAAGACCATCGGATCGTCAGAAGAATTAATTGGAAGACCCTCTGATACAGACCCTGGAGGCGATAAGAGATAGAGGAATTCTGATTCGATGAAGCGGATGGAAAAGCATGAAGGCGCCACAATGGCGGCAGAAGAAAGATGATGAAGGTGCTGATACAGCGGCTGGGTTGGCAGGTTCGAGCCGCAACGGCGGCGACAGACAGTACATGAGGTGAAAATTCAAAATTTTTCTAAGTGTTGAGATCATCGGAAGGATTTAGCTGAAGACTGCCGAAGCATCGACACATTTATCCTGGAAGGAATTCTTATGCCACTGGCGAAGAACAGGTTGACGGAGCCGAAGTGTCGACAGGGATCTCCTGAAGACCGTTGAAACATCGAAGAAAATTTAGTTGATTGAGCAGCCGATGTGGTGGTGGACGAAGGGAGAAGTTTTTCCGAAGAGCTAGAAGCGTCAGAAAAATTTAGATGATCGAGCAGCCAATGCGGCAGTGGAAGGAAGAAGAAAAATTTGCTAAATTTTTTCTAAGTATAGAAAACGTTGGAGAAAATTAGAGGATCGATCCACCGATACATTGAAAGCTAGAGGACGATCGACTCGAAACGTTGAAATTTTTTTAGTTAATTGGACCGTCGATGAGCATTGGATGAAGGATGAAGATCAGACCATCGAAGTGTCGGAATCTTAGTCAACTAAGGACCCAATACATCGAAATATTAGTTGGGAAGAGACCCAATTTAACAAAGGAAAATTTTGAGTTTTCAAGTGGGATTTCTTAGCGGATTTCAACCGTTTTTCATTGGGATTTTCAGCAGTTTTTCAGTGGATTTACAGGGATGAAAAAGGGAAAAATGGAAGTGATCTTATGCAACATATTGCGCGAAAATCAAATATTTATAAAAAAAAAACCCTTGACCCACAAGGGGGAAAGCCCCCTTGACCCCCGTCGTCCCCCTGAGACAGTCGTTCTGATGAAAAGAAAATTCTATGTTTTGGGCAAATTAGTCAAACCCAGAATTCATAAAAGATGAATGGTGCATCAGAAATGAGATCCGCAAGTTACTGAGTGTTCCTCGTTGTATGCACTGAGTTTGCCCGATAGAAAAGCTTTCCTGAATCTTCCTAGACTTGCTCCTACATGTGGCTGAAGTTGGCACCCAGAACAAAATACAGTTGTGTGTAAAAATGCAGATATTTGGTGAAAATCGTCATTTTAGAGGTAGTGTGATTTTCACACCCAAAGTCAGAGTGGAGCATGGGTATAGGCATTGGAAAGCGTATCTAGCAGAGAACAGTGGAGAACCACCAGAGTTTGAATAAGGAGCAGAAAAGTACTAGTGGTTGTTTGGGAAAACAATGTTGCTGTCAGTATGGACGAATCCGAGAATTGCATGCCTAGAAGTAGCAAAAACCATGAAGACGAACCAACTATTATGTGGAAGAGGAATTCCATGCAATGATGAGGGATTTGAAAGGGAAAATTCCTTAACCCCTATCTTGCTAACTCTATTTATATTTTATAAGCTTGGTATACAAAAAAATAAATAAAAAATTATGGCATGGGGATGCTGAAAATGCATGGGGACATGTATTGCATGCATAGGATATTACATATTGGTAAAAATAGTGGGAATTATACATTTATAATGAACCACTAATGGTAAATATTGTATTGGTGTTGGTATTGGTGGAAAAACCAACGACATAGGAGCATGGCTAAAGATGTTGATGATGTCGTTGCATGGGACCATCAACCTTATAAAAAAAAGGGATAAGGCAACAAATCCATGATCAAGAAGATGGAGAGCGAATTCCACAATCCTCTGCAAGATACCGAGAAAATTGGTAATGTCGAGGGTGTAAGTAGGATCCATGCAGGTAATGGTTTAGTCATGACAATTGCATGGAGTAGTAAAGGCAAGAGGTCTCACACCAGGTGGTTATTTAAAAATTTATACTACATTCATATAGAAATATATCCTGCCCTGCAAATGTTGATACGAACTTAATAACCAGAACAAGTGAGGACTGGTGGTCGTGATTATAACAATGCATCCTATATGAGGTAGTCATGGTTAGGCCATGGTATGTTTGAATGCATAGTATTCCTGAATCAATACAAGGTAGCATTGAGTGGATATGCATTAAGAGATTTTATAAATCTTGTAGTTATGCATTGAATGAATGCATATGAAAAGTTTGAGTAAATGTTGCAGATATGCATACATAAGTATGGGTGCAAATGTTGAGATGCAATGCATGAATACATAGAGATAGTGCATGAGATATTATGAATAACTAATGGCTGAAATGATGAATAGATGACAATTCTGGAACCATTTCAAGAGCTGTCATGAATGCAGGATAGTAAGAGCATAAAGAGGGTAGTCATGATCAATTGGCTACCGGAAATGCTCTATGGAAGGGCACGGTGGTACAAATGATGCGCTTGTGAAGTAAGGAGTATCTAAACATTTCATTTAAATTGCATAAATGATGTGACTATACCTTGTAATTTAAAGTATGATAATGATTGCATGAAGTAAATGGGTTTTAGTAATACTGATATGCTAACAGTTGGAAGTATTTGAATTTTATAATTCTGAAAATGCTTCAGTGATTGTTGTAGCAATGGAAAAAGTTATATGCATCAAGATTTACCAAGTGTTTGGCTTATTGAAGTTCAGGTTTCAGGTAGATTGCTTGGGGCATGGCAATGTGAGTAAGACCATGACAAAGGCTGGAATCTACCATGTGAAAGAGCCAAACCTCATGAGAAGAGTCTCATGGCTGTGAAGCTAGTTTATATGCATAATGAGTTGTCAAATTTGAATTTGTGAATTTCGGATTCGAGAAATTGCTGACAACTACTAACCACTATTGGCTTGCATAGCATTGTGTCAGGAGGACGCATTGTAAGTGGGTATTCATGTTATGCTAGTAAGCATAAAATTATAATGGGCATAGTAGTGCTACTTACAAGAGACCCACAAATGAGGATCACCTCATTGCTAATCAAATCAAGTTCTGTAGTAGACAGAGTTACAAATTCTTATTGAATTTCTTATTGAATTTAATTACTAATGTCATTGCTTGGTTATGGAACGATCAATTTGGATTGTGTTATCAGGTAATGATTGACTGTTTGGCTACTAGATGAATGTGCCAGGGGTACACATTGCAGAAAGACCATGTGTGATGGCATGAAGGAGCCAAACTTTATGGGGAGGTTTTCCCCTATCTTGGAAATGGGTTTCGGGTGAAACTCCATTGGACATTTTGGAAATGTCTCATCTGCACTACATGTTGGTAAGAAACATGAGTGAGATGGTATGGATTATGTCGGTAAGACATGTGTGAATATGAAATGTGAAAAGGAGTTGGGATCACAAATTGAGGGACTTTCAACTCAGAGAAGGGAGCTCCCATTCCTCATTAATGAAGGAATACTGTATTTGCAAATGGATAAGTGTTCTGTGACCCTAGCTAAGAATATGCATGTCTAATTGTTAAACTCAATATGCAGGGCATGTTTTGATTTTATTTCCATTATGACACATTATTTGAGTATGCATAGGGCCTACATGGCTCACATCGGAAAGGGGTGCACACTTCCCGATGTCGGATCATGAAAGGGTTTTCAATATTGATTACACCCTAGGGGGTGGACGCACTCCTGGTGTCTCAATACTTGATAGAGAATGATATGAAACATGATTACGGTTTTTAGAGAAATAATGCTGATGAGTTGTATATATTGCTTATGTTGTCAGGCTAAACAGATGCAGTTTGGTGTTGCACACTAGAGAGAAAAGGGTAAATGGTTGTTATAGTGTTGGCTTGATTACCTGCAGCTTGATAAATCCAACTGTGTTGGCTTGGCTGATTTGTTCCTTCCCAGTCGGTGCAAAGGTGTACTGGATGGAAATTAATTATTTGGTGTTGAGGAGCAGCCTGCATGCTGGCCTAACATCCAAGTGCATGGGCAATTCCAAGGCTTGCAAAGCAAAGCAGGACCCCGTGGACAAGAGAGGAAACACACAATATAGATAAGTATTGGATTCTCTACAGCTTCTTGATTTCAAATATACATGTGTATATGATTTGGTTATGATATTCTAAGCTCTTGTTTAGAGGTAAAAACCGATGAGAATAAACTAAACATGTGAATCCATTTGATGTTTGAATATAGATGTCGCTGCGAGAGGGGACTATGAGGGCATCCTAGGGATGCATGTGGACATGTGACTGTCCTAAAGAGCTCAAAATGAGCAATAATGAAGAAGGTGCTAGTGGGACTATGAAGGTCCTAGCATCCAAGAGTTGTAGACAAACCATGTGGAGAGACTCCATGGTTGAGAGGTCTTGAATAGACCATAGACACTAAGTGTCATGGCCAAGAAGGGTTGGTCCAGCATTCACGGTGAAGTGAAAGAGGCTAAGAGCATGAAAACCACAGTGGTGGTGTGGGTTCCAGAATGGAACAAGACAAAGAGGGGAAAAACTCTTGCACTCCCTCTTTCCTTTTTTTATTATATATATATATATATATATATATATATATATATATATATATATACATATACTTATGCATTTATGAAAACAGAAGATTGTTGAGTGCATGTATGGCTGAAAATAGAATGTGTTTATTTGCTTAAAATAAATTGTGAATGTTGGAATAGATAATTCCCTGCCCAAGAATGGACATGAATGAGCTCATGTGCTTGTTGGGAAGGCATGAAAAGTATTAAATCCTCCTCGATAAGACTTGGACTGCCATGCCAATTGGGCAATTAATTGACTGATTTTAATGCCTATATTATGCTTGGTCTAACAGAATTACAATGATGCATTTCACAGGTGAGAAAAGTGAAATCCAATTGTGCACATTGATCATGGCAGCTGACCAAAAGCTATTGGACTTGGCAGGAAGTCTCCTTCAAACAATTGCCAAGACCCAAGAAAATCTTGGAGAGATGCTCAAGATAGAGAAAAGGTAGAATGAGATGAACCACCATATTTTGTAGGAATCTATTGGTTTGCAAAAGGAGGTAAAAAGCCTTCTGGGAGCAATCCGTAAGGGGAAGGAAATTGGATCAATGATGGGGAATTCGTCCAATCGATCCATTAAGAAATGTTCCAGGCATGAAGACTCAAAGGAAATTGAGCAGGTAAAGATGAAGCAGCCAGTGAAATGTTGGAGATGTGGAGGACATCATTGTCACCGGAATTTCCCAACAAGGGAACATCAAGAGGGTAGCAGCCAAAAAGTTCCTAGATTTGGGGATGAGCCGAAAGCTGAGAACCAGTAGGAGAAGCTTGTAGAAGCCAAGGGGCTTGGTCTTGAAATTTCAAAGTAAATAATTGAATGTAGGACAAATTTGCAAAATTTTGGAAATTTTGGATGTGTAAATTGTATATTTATTCCTAAGTATTGGAACACTGAGGACGGTGTTATTCAAAGGGGGAGGGGAATGTAACACCCCGGTTTTGACCCCATTTGCATTAAAAGGTACATGATGTATATATTGTAATTAATCGTGGTGTGGAGCTAAGGGAAAAAGCTGCACCATTGATTTGGTTGTGTTATGTTTCGGCGATTGGAATCATTGCTGATGGTATATCGTGCTATCCAACACCTTATAGTTTTGGCATCATGTAAATATGCATTTTAAATAAAATGAACCCCAACCAGCTACGTCAATGCAACCATGATAAAAGGGCATGAGTTTCCTAAGGTTAAGGAGGGGAAATTATTAAACCTTGGGCCAATGGGGAAAAGCCATGTGTCAGCTGTTAAACCCATTTAGTTGTCACCCGCCCTTTTGACTCACTCACCTTTCCTTGTCTCATCAGTCAACTACCACATTAAAAATTATGTTGATTAGTTGGGGGTATTTATTGCTAGGTAGTGGTGTGTGTGGCAGGATTGTCAGCCCTTTCCCACACGTACACTCCACCAGCGGACTCTCACTTCATGTGGGCAAGGAGGCAAACAACTGCATTCCCCCATTCCTCCATTTTTTCCATACACACGCAAAGACGGTCGCTCCCTTATCCTCATGCACAGGTTGGGATTATTCATTATTCTCCTCACACACAGGTTGGGATTCTTCATTATTCTCCTCATGCACAGGCTGGGATTCTTCATTTTTCCTCACGCAGCAAGCTAGGGAGTCTTTTTCTGCCATCCACGATTTCTCTGTGAAGGAGCCATTCACGATTTCTACTGTGGGGGGGTGTTTCCATACTGATTTTGTGGTCTATGTATATGTTTTCCCTGCCCAGGTTGAGAGTCTGATCACCTCTCCTATTTCGGGCTGTGTATTTCCCGTTGTTTCGGTGTTGAGATCGGGGCTATTGTTTTCCCCACGATTTGTGGTTTGATGTGGGTTCTTTTTCGTTCTGGTTTGCTGTGGCTATTATCGTGTCATTTTTTCCATGATAGGGCCAAGAACAACTGAGAAATTGGATTTCCCCACCCAAGCTGTGAACCGCTTGTTTTGCTGCGTGTATGCAGTGGTTGGTCTTCGGACTGTGTTGGTTTGGCTGCTTTGTTGATGGCCTGATAAACCCAACAGTGTTGGCTTACTGATTTGTGTATTCTTGGCTATGTGTAACCTTGCTTGTTCCTTATTCCTTGGAAAATCATGCCAAGCTCAGGGGTGGTAGTGTTGCTGAGAGATTAAGGAGCACACTGGCCTATGGTTGGGTGGAATGTTGCAGCGACGTAGCTGGTTGCGGGACGAATACTGCATAAGATAAGTATTCTTGATTCTTCCATCTCTGCAATTATATTTGATGTCTAATGAATTATGATGAACTTGTTGAATGTTTGAATGTATGGTTTTGCTTCCACTGTATGCTTAATAATTATGCATCTCTGCATGTTTTACTTCAAAGCATTTCAGTTTGTCAGTTTTTAGTTATGTAAAACTTCATGGGGCTAGTTGCCTAGGTTATATCATTGTGTGGTAGCTTCCTCTTCACTGGTCGAAGGGTCGGGGACGTTACAATCTGAATGCCATCCTTAGAAAACACAAATCCAAGGAGACGTCCCGTCTTAATGCAAAAAAGACATTTGTGTGGATTGAGTCGTATGTTATAATGACACCATCTCAGAAAAAATGTCTCTAAGATGCCCAGGGTGGTCTTCCCATTGTTGTGACTGCATTGGGAGATCGTCAAGGTATGGCTCCACAATGTTTTTGATATTGTGAAACACATAGGACATGGCACGCTGGAATGTAGCTCTGGCATTCTTGAGGCAAAACGATAACTTCTTATAGGAAAAAGTTCCCCACGGGCATATAAATGTTGTTTTGTGTTGATCGACGTGAAATATTTCAATCTAATTATAGCCAGAAAATTCATCCATGAACGAGAAGATGACACTTCCAGCACAGTTGTCGATAATCTGATCAATATGCAGAGTCATAAAATTGTCTTTGGGACAAGATTTGTTTAGGTCTCGGAAACCGATGCAGACTCTAATGGTGCCCTTGTTTTTGTTCACAGGGACAATGTTAGATACCCATTCCATCAGGGGTACAGGATAAATAAATCCCACCTTCAGAAGTTTTTCTTCTTTGACTTTAATAGCCGCAACCTTCCGGGGATGGAATTGACGCAATTTCTGCTTGACAGGTTTTGCTGTGGGATAGGTTTTAATTTCATGAACCACGATAGACGGGTCTATCCTAGGAATCTATTCATAAGTATAGGAAAAAAATTTCCGAATTCTTTGAATGATGCTCTATATGCTTCAGTTTCTTCTATTGAGCACTTCTGTCCTACGTGAACATGCTCAATGGTTCCAAGTTTGAGTGATATTTCAATTGGGTTTGTTTTGGTAATGTTGCATAGGTTTCCTTTGGATTTCGTATTTTGCAACAATACAGGAATTTGTAGATGGGCGACAATATAAGTAATGATAAGTGATTCAAGGTCAAAACCTACTGAAGTGGCGTTGGGAAGAAAAGAAGATCGATGATGATGATCTTCCCATACAGGTTCGCTCTCACTCATAATCTCCATGATGGACTCATCCGAAGGAAAAGTCTGTGTAAGATAATCTAGAGTGGGAAGAGAAGGTTCCAACCAATAAGGTAGGTGGTAAAGATCTAAAGCCATGAGATGAAGGTCATCAAAATGGTCATCGGAAATGTATTGGATAGCATCATGGGGAGAACTAGAGGGCCATTAGACGAAGATGGGGAGAACTAGTAGAAGGAGCTTTGTCAAAAGAAAGATTTTCATCCTTTTTATCTACCAGCTTGTCATAAGATTGACTGTGAGTATTCAAACTGATGGTCTCATAAGACATCATTTTGATTTATTTCATGGAATTGGAGGTTCCCTTATTAGACATTTGGTCTATCAGTTGTTATTAAGAGGGAAAAGGATCAGTAAGAACTGCTGGTGTGGGGTTACTCTTCAAAAATTGACTGATCTCGTCATGATGAGGACATTCTTTTGTGAAGTGATACTCTCCACACAATAAGCAGGGATATTTGGCTTTCCTCTTCCCTTTATCACTCTTGTTGGTCATTGGTTTAGGATTCTCCTGTTGGTTCCCAGGTTTCTTGTTTTTACCTTTTCCCTTTTTCTTATTGCCGGGTACCTGTGAACTTTGAATAGAATTCACCTCGATGGAAACCGTAGGAGTCGAAGGAGTAGTGGTAGAAGCATTTGTTTGCTTGGCAGTTTGGCTGTCAGTGGGGGATGGATTGAACCAACCACTCCATCAATAGGAGTCTCAACTTGTGGCTTAGCGGGATCTGTGCTAGGGAAAGAAGCTTGTGGAATTAAGTCATACATTGTTCCAGATTGGGAATAGACCAAATCTAGATATTGAGCGCGAATGATATCCTGATCTTCAGTAACAACGCTGCCCATAGCCACATCTTGGGTGATAGGAGGAAACAATGACTTAGTGAACTATTTAGCTAGGAGTTGGTTCGAGATGGGAGCTTTAATGAGTCTTCTCTGCCTTCTCCACTCATGGATATGATTTGATATGTGCGTGGAAGTGTTCTAATGGAGTGAAGTTAAAAGATGCATACCCATTTCAAATGGGTAGATGAAAGTGCATAAGGAAACAATTGCCATAGAGATAAAGTCCACAAACGAATGTTTTGGAAGTTCAATGTACCATTTCGCAGCCGTACCGGTCAATGTGCACTAGAAGAGTCTTAAACAAACATAATTATCCAGCAGGGAGTTAGAGGAACACCACAGGTGGAAGGTCATAACATGGTTTTTGGGATCATCTCCTTGCTTTCCATCAAATTTTGGAATGTCCAATGGCAACTTTACATGAATCACGGGCCACAAAGGGTTGTGTCGAATGGGATCATTTATCAATTTGGACAAATTAGGTAAGTCCAAAGTTGCTAGGAAAGGTAACTCACGATTGGGTTCCACATACTGGTAGTATTGATAAGGCATGTATCCAGTAGTAGGACCATATGTTGATTGGTATACAGGTTGTTGAAACGGCTGATGAGATGATGAAATTCCCAAAGATCCACTTGAAGGGGGTTGACCGCTAGGGCCACCAGGACCACTTGTCCCTCCTGAACCTACGGGGCCACTTGGCTCACCAAGACCACTAGGAGGAGGACCACCAGGACCTCTAGGACCACGAGGAGGAGGGCCTCCAAGACCCCCAGGACCACTAGGAGGAAGACCGCGAGGACCCCCAGGACCACCAGGAGGACCTCCAGGACCCCTAGGACCACTAGGAGGAGGACCACATTAGAAACCAATTCTATAATCACATTAGAAAGGCACGCCCAATAGTCACATATGACCATGTGGGAACACATCCCACAGCCCTATCAGAAAGGCACAACACTCACATCTGACCATGTGGAAACACATCCCACAACCCTGTCAGAAAGGCCCAGCACTTACATTCGACCATGCAAGGAACCAATCCTACCTACATGCAAAAGGGCTCTGCACTTACATCTGATCATGTAGGAACCAATCCTACAATCGCCTCAGAATGGCTCTACACTTACATCTGATCATATAGGAACCAATCCTTCAATCACCTCAGAATGGCGATGCACTTACATCTGATCATGTAGGAACCAATCCTACAATTTCCTTAGAATTGCTTTGCACTTACATCTGATCATGTAGGAACCAATCCTACAGTCACCTTAGAATGGCTCTCAGTCCGAGACTGAGTGTTCCTAGTAACTGACCAGGTGCTTCCATTCCAAGAATGGCATTCAATGCTTATAACTGATCATGTAGGAACCAATCCTACAGTCACATCAGAATGGCTCAACACTCATATCTGAAATGCGAGGAACCAATACTCTCATCATGATAGAATGGCTTAGAACCTTACATCTGAACATGGAAGGAACCAATCCTCTCACCATGTTAGAATGGCTCAGCCCTTACATCTGATCATGGAAGGAACCAATCCTCTCACCATGTCATAATGGCTCTGACTCATCACTTCCCTTTGGAGGGAACCTCGATCTGGAAAACACCAAGTTTCTCCCTGAAGTACTCAAACTTCACTCTGGCTAATGGCTTTGTCAAGACATCATCTATCTATTCATCCATCGCAACATACTAGAGCTTCACTGCTCCTTTCTGCACCATATACCTAATATAGTGATACTTTATCTCGATATGCTTCGACTTGTCATGGAAAAACGGGTTCTCCAACGACTTCACATAACTCTGGTTGTCGTAATATATATAAGTAGCATCCAACTGGAGATCAAATAAATTAGATAGTAGCTTCCTTAGCCATACTGCCTCACAACTAGATGAACAAGCTGTGACATACTCTGATTCAGTTGTACTCAGTGCCACACAGGATCGCTTCCTGCTAAACCAAGAGATCACACCTGATCCCATACTGAAGCAATACCATGAAGTGCTCGTCTTGTCGATGGCACTTCCTGCATAATCTAAATCAACATAAGCCTCCAGGTTAATATTCTGATTCGCCTTATACTTGAGCCCATAATCAACTATACCCCTCAGGTACCTCAGAATATGCTTTGCAGCAATCAAGTGAACATGTCTCGGATTTGTCAGGAACTGGTTCAAGGTGTTCATAGCAAAGAAAATATCTGGTCTTGTGTTCTTCAGGTACATTAAGGACCCAATCATTTGATGATACATCGTAGAATCAACTGCTTCTGATGAAGCATCACTCAATAGCTTCATATTCAATGCCATAGGTGTGGTCATGGCCTTGCAGCCCATCATCTCAAACCTCTTCAGGATCTCTACTGCATACTTCCCTTGTCCGAGGGAGATTCCATCCACATTCTGCACACCTCCATGCCTAGAAAATAGTGCATCATACCCAAATCCTTCATTTCTAACTCGACAACAAGCTTCCTCTTTGTATCAACAATCAACCCATCCATACTTGTTACAAATAGATCATCTACATACAGTAGGAGTATCACTGGGTTACCATATTCAACCTTGTAGTAAAGGTTGGAATCTGCTTTACTTTTGGTAAAGCCCAAACTGGATAGAAAGCCATCAATTCTACTGTACCATGTCCTAGGTGTCTATTTCAAACCGTACAGGGATTTATTCAATCTACACACATGAGACTCCCTGTCATGTGTCTCAAAACCGAGTGGTTTCTCTACATATACTTCCTCTTGCACTACACCATTCAAGAAAGCAGTCTTGACATCCATTTGGTGTATCTTCCATTTCATCATTGTAGCCAGTGCAAGCACTAATCTGATGGAAGTGTATCTGGCTACAGGTGCAAAAGTTTCTTCATAATCTATTCCTTCTTTCTGTGAGAAGCCACGATCGACAGATCTTGCTTTATATTTCTCTATGCTTCCATCTACAGCATGCTTGATCTTGTAGATCCATTTGGAAGTTACAACAAACTTCCCTTTTGGTCTTGGGACAACATCCCAAACATCATTCTTCATGATCGATTGACACTCTTCGATCATAGCATTCTTGCATTCTTTTGTTTCTACCGCTTCTTCATAGTTGGAAGGTTCTTTATCGATGAAGTCACATAATAAAGCTACATACCCGAAGCAGGACCTGGTCCTCTTTATTTCTCTATGATTCTCTTCTGGAGCCCCATATCTTTCTGCACCTTGGATAGCTTCTCGTACCCAAGCAGGTTTCCTCTTGTGAGGATTCTTCTCCTGAGTTGGATCTACATGTTCTTCTAGTTCTCGGTATGCTTCTTGAATTTCTTTGTTCATGGTTGTGTCATGAATTTTGGGTCATTCTATTTCTTCAGGATCTTCAGCAGGTCTCTTTCTGGATTTGTTGTAAGCTGAGTCTTTGTCAAATGTTACGTCCCTGCTGATGTTGATCTTCTTGAATCCTGGGAAGTATATTCTGTAAGCCTTCGAGATTTCAGAGTATCCCACAAATATGCCCTTCTTTCCTGAAGGATCTATCTTTGTCCTCTTTTCTTTTGGAATGTTTTTGTACACTAGACAACTGAATATTCTGAGATGGAAGACTTCTGGTTTCTTGCTGAAAAAGACTTCTTCAGGTGTCTTGTTCTTGAGTACTATGTGTGGAGTACAGTTCTATACATACACCGCTGTCCTGGCAGCTTCTGCCCATAGATGCATTGGAAGATCTTGATCATGAAGCATTTCTCTTGCAGCTTGCATGATAGTTCTATTCTTCCTTTCTGCAACCCCATTCTGTTGTGGATTATATGGAGTGGATAACTCCCTCTTAATCCCTAAATCTTTGCATAACTCTTTGAATTCATTTGATGTGAATTCTCCACCATTATTTGATCAAAAGGTCTTGATCTTCTTTTCAGTGTGGTTCTCGATCAAGGCTTTGAATTACTTGAATTTGCTGAATACTTCATCTTTGTTCTTCATAAGGTATATCCATGTCTTCCTAGAAAAATCACCAATAAAAGAAACATAGTATACATACCCGCTTAAATAACTGGATGACATTGGATTGAATGATTTCCAATATTCCTTTTGCTTTGCTTTCGCTAGTTGGAAATGTTTTCTTTGTGTTCTTTCCTTTTGCACATGTTATCTCCCAAAATAATTTATTTTGGTAGTATGAAGAATTTAACTCATGCAATGAAGGATATGAATATCAATGACAGTTTGAAAGCCTCTGTTTTTGATTTGGAAGAAAATTTTACAAGTTATAGCTTTCGGTGGCTTAGGAGAGGACTATCATAGCTCGTTAGCCATCGAAAAGCTTTGTTTCAGTGGCTAAATAGTTGAACGCGGGCCAAAGGCGAACCACCAAAAGCGGTCTGAGCAAGCGGGGTCAAAGTAACACTTTCGGTGGCTTAGGCGAGACTAGAGAAAACTCATTAGCCACTAAAAAGGGGCGCTTTCGGCAGACTAGAGAGAGAGATAAAAATGGTTTAAACTGTCGAAAGTGAGTGGCAAGAAACATTGGGAAAGGTACATTCAGTGGCTTAGGTGAGGCTCAGAACATCTCATTAGCCACCAAAAAGGGTAATTTTCGGCAGATTAAAAAAAGGGTGCAACACATATGCTAACCACTGAAAGTTGGAAGATAAATATCAGGTGGAAAACCCTTTTGGTGGTTTAGGAGAAAACTATGGCATTTGTGTTGACCACTGAAATTGTTGACCACTGAAAGAACAGGTTTTCGGTAGTTAAAAAGGTTGTTTGTCAAAGTCGCTATCTGCTGAAAGCAGAAATTCACCACATCGACAGGGTAAAGGTTCCGTCCGCTTAAGCAAGAAAGATAACATTTAGTTAGCCTCCAAAAGCTAGCTTTTCGATGGCTAGTTGACAAAATTGTAGAGGATCTTAAACCACCGAAAGGAAAAACTAAGGAAACGGTTGGGAATTGTCACATTCAACCCCATCAGCAAGACAAAAGATTATTTTAGAGTATGATTACCCACCGAAAAGATCTGGAGCCGTGTGACTACATGGGAAATGAGTGAAAAGGGTCATTATGCAAGTAGTACAAACTGATCTGACTGCCAACCTCTAGTTTTCCTCCACCTATCCCAAAGATCATCAAATAGCCATTGAATGCTCTGGTTGAAGCAGGTTACATTGATATGAGAAGAGAGATCTCAAGGATCGAGCTGCTGCCATCATTTTGGTGACCTTAGCTTCCATAAAAGACAGAAATCCCTCATGATCAGTGCCTTGGGACTCCATCGAATTTCATTTTCAAAATTAGCATTGTTCTCACCCAAAAAATGAGCTCTGAAGGAGAACCTTACTGAAGCACACTGTATACAAAGTCTAAAGGATATTTTGTAGGTACCTAGGAGATACACCCATCAGGATGAAGAAGAGTGGGCCGACTCTCAGGCAGGAGTTAGGTGATGTCAGTTATTTAGAGGCCCATCCAGAGGTTTGCAGACTGTTCCAAGAGGTAGGCTACTACAAATTATGTGAAAAAATACAGGGTTTCCATCAGCAGGTGGCTGAAGCTTTTGCATTGTTATTTGATGGTTTAAAAGTAGTCATAGGAAGGGAGGAATTTCTTATAGATGAAGCACTAATCTCAGAGGTGACTAAACTCCCTTGCACAGGAGAGAAGTGGTTCAAGACCACCATACCCAAAGATGTGGAATTCAGATCATATCTCAAGCATGAGCATAGGGGAATAACATCGAAGAAGGTTGTGCCATCATCATGGCTGGAAGAGAACTGAAAACAACTACTAAAGGCCATTGTGGTCTATTTAACGTATGAAGGGAGAAACAATAGATCAATGATCTATCATTTCAAACTCATGAACCACTTCACAGGTAAAAACCCTCTTAATCTGCCCTTTTATTTACACAGGAGTCTAGGGAAGATGGCACATCAAGTGAAATCCCAGCCATCCAATATTGCTGGCAGGCTGTGCCACCATGGTCTTATCCAGCTATTGGCCCAGGAGTTGTTGAAGAGAAGAAACATTGCTTGGCCTTATTTTCTGTTCTGGAATGGCTTTGAGACAGGCCTTCAACTAGAGGAGAAAGGGAAGTCTCTTGCCAAGAAATCCATTATCCCAAGGAGTGGGAGAAGGAGGAGGAGGGCCATTTCCCTAGCTGTAGCAACAGACAACCTCCCTCCTCCTCCAAGACCGAGAAGGCAAAAAGGAATTTGGATTTCGGTGAGAAAGGTCAGGAGGTAGAAGCACACCAGGAGAATGTCTTAAACCTACCCTATTCATATTCTGAGGAAGAACAAGGAGATGATGCAGCCCTAGCTTTGCAAATTGTTCCATTCACTGAAGCATTTCCATCCCCCACACAATAGGAACAAGAGGAACCAGTAGAAAGGCCTTCCTCCAGCAAACCTAGAAGTCAAAAGATAAATCTGCTACTGAGGCAGGTTTATGAAATGGAGGTCTTGGAAAGAGATCTAAAGAGAAATAATGAGACATTGACTAGGAAAAACAAGTTATTGCACAAGTCCTACTTGGAGCAGAGGGAAAGACACATCTTCTTGAAAAGGCTGAACAAAAGATACCTAAGGGAAAATACTAGGTTATACAGGATGGTGAGGCCCCAAAGGCTGCAGCTGAAATAAGCCAAAGTAATCCCTAGCAGCCACCTTTCCTTATCAACCCTAGCTGAAGCAACCATTAGTCTCCAACCTCCTGAAACCAGCCAAGATGCTGTTAACACCCCTAGCACGAAGCCTACATAAGAGAAAAGCAGAGCAAATAGGTCTGAGAAGACATTTTTGATAAAAACCTAACAATTTTGGTAAAATAGGGCTTTTGGTGGCTTAGGCAGATGATGGAATAGTCCATTAGCCACCGAAAGCACCACTTTTGGCAGCTAACGAGTCCGATAGGCTAGCCGCTTAACCACTGAAAGCGGACAGAGGCGTAAAGGCAAGTTTTGGGCACACATGATCGTTTTTTAGTGACTACAGATGGCTCGGGGACGTAAGTTAAAGATAAATGGTGCTGATAAAAGTATCAGAAAGGGTCTATTTAGATCTATTATGACAAAACAATGCCATAAAGTCATCAACCCTAGCTTTCAAGGAGAAATCAGTGGGTTAATTGACGTTGGACCACTAGCAGTGATCATCAGCAATTACTGTAGTTGTTTTAATATTCAGTCAGTGAACTAAATATTCATTGTAGTTAGACAAGTAGTTAGGTAGGGTTTCAAACCCTTAGTTGGAAATACTGTCACTTTTGAGTATTTTTGTAAAAAAAGATCTAAGTTTCAGGATCTGTACTTTTTGTAAAAAGGCTATAAAGCCTAAGATCGATTTTATAATAAAGGTTCAAGTTCGGGGATTTATAAGCCTATAATGCTTTCAGCTTCTCATTTTTACTCTTCATGAATATAAGCTCTTTTTGTTATGATCTGTTCAACCATCATCTCTTTCTTTACTATACTTATGCCTGAATGTGTATTTAGGTCATTTTCAGATTGATTAATAGCTGATAGCTATCATCCTATTGGTTTGTTACTGCAATTTGATTTATAAGTGCCATCCTTATAAGGATTTATCCATTTATATGCATGTGTTTTGCATGTAAGTCTGCCAGCCTGATGAGTTCTTCATCCTTGCACCTTATTGTCAACTTCTGAACAATTATAACTAAAAGCCTTGTAAATGAGTGAGTTTTATGCATGCTTTGAGAGTGGAAAGGTTATATCGGTCAGCTGACTTGATCCATATAAAAAAACCTTAAAAACATTATAAGTTACCAGGAATCCTTGAGCTACAACCTAGAGGGGTTTCCTGGAGTGATAACAAATTGGCCCCATTGCCGAGGAGAGGAGACTGAAGCTTAGCTTCCCTGGGAGATGACATAGATCCTTGCTTTGATGATAGACAAAGCTTGGACACTATTATGGTTGTAATCATCTATCTGGCGACTCCATTGAGATAAGGTGGCTTAAAGAAGACCAAGTACCAGAGCAAACCCTAAGGGGCCACCAACAACATCGGTTTCAGATCCAAAAGAAATTTTGAGAAGAGCTAGGGCTTTACGAAGACAGACCAACAGTGCTGCACAAAAAGCTACGTCAGGTATTTCAAGAAATCTTTCTGCTATTATTTATTCTGCGAAAACTCTTAATTCTCAGGAATTTATAGATACATCAGAAAAATATAGGGTTTGGGCATCTTCAAGCACTGTTTCTTGTGAAGATCCAATCCCTCGTGACTCCACTGGGATAAGTATACCACCACCTTTTCAGCAAGTATCTCCATCAGTGTTGCCTTTATCAACCTTGTCCACACCCATTTCCAATATGGCTGCCCCTCAATTGACCAAGATGGAGAGGATCCTAGTGGCTAGGTATGCCCCCCTAATTTTTCCAAATCCCCTCTCAGCCACGCCTACTGGGGATTATCGCAAGTATATGCCTAAATTTACAAGGGAATGAGATTTCACTACTGAAGAACATCTAAAGGAATTTTATAGCTATGCTGAAAATATGAACATAGAACAAGAAGATGTATGGACTAGGGTTTTTGTGCAAAGCCTAGTTGGTCAGGCTAGGAAGTGGTTTAAGGAATCGCCCGCTGGATCACTGGCAGGGATAGAGGCCCTAGATGAAATTTTCCTAAAGTATTGGGGAGAGAGGAGAGACCACCTCTACTATATCACAGAATTCAACAACTTGAAAAGAGAAAATGGGGAGTCTGTCTCCAACTTTACCAAGAGATTCAACAATATGTATAGCAAGATCCCCACTGAAATTAAGCCCACTGATACCTCAGCTAGGATAACTTATGCAAATGCCTTTGACTCTGATTTCTTCCTACTTCTCAGAGAAAGGAGGTATGCCTCTTTATCACTCATGTAGGATGCTTCCCTAGAGTTAGAGTCAAACATTCTGGCATCTCAGAAGGTCAAAGGGAAGATAGACAGGAAGAACAACCAACAGACTCTAATGGGGCTTCTGCAACAGAGAACAAGATTGGAAAAATGACCAAACTGTTAGATAACTTGACTGTTAAAATGTCTAAATTGAAAGACCAATGACATCTACTTATGAGGAGTAAAGGTAAAAGTGACTTTGCTCCTCGAAACCCAAATTTTGTTCCTTATAGAAGAGGAAACCCCCCAGTTTAGATTCTCAGAAGGGAGAGGAACCAAGGGGAAGATTAGAGAATAAGAGCTCCATTTCAAAATGCTGTATTAGAAGAAGAGCCAGAATTCATTGAAGAAGAAGGAGAAGCTAAAGACAACACCCACTACATGGAGGATGAGGTGGACTGTTCTTTTCTGACATAGGCAGAATATGAAGAAGCCCTAATTGATGAGCAGATCACTGAAGAGGTTATCTATCAAGCTGATGGTCAGGGAGGTTACTAGATCAGGTCTAGGATGGCTGTTCCTCTCAAGAACAATGCTGTACCTGTCCAGCAGCCTGCTGCACCAGCTAGAAAGGTTGCTGTTTTACCAAAAAAGGTGGCTGTGACATCCAAAGCATTGCAGAAACCAACACCTTTAGCCATTCCTAATCAAATCCAACTCAAACCCCCAGTTCATGAGGTAAGGTTTCCAGATAGGCTGCATTATTCTTTCAACATTGAGTCTGAAATTAAAAAATTGAAAATCCCTTTTCCTTTAATTGAGCTAATGAAAAATGATGCATTCAAGTCCTCCATTCTGAATTCCCTTCAGCCCAAGGTGCACATTGACACTGACTTTGTGAACTTGCAATATGACAAGCCTATTGTAACCATGGGCCCCATGATCGAAGACCTAAAGGAATCATGCCCACCATTTTACATATCCTTGAATATCCATGATAAAATCCTCCATAAATGTCTGCTGGATTCAAGAGCCTCTCATAACCTAATGCCAAAGGTTGTGATGGATGAGCTTGGTCTCAGCATCACCAATCCCTACCATGATTTATTCTCCTTTGAATCCAGGAAGGTCAAGTGCTTGGGCTTCATCAAAGACCTTCTTGTGAACCTAACTTAGCTACCTTCGAAAGGCATCATGATGGACATTGTGGTGGCTGATATCCCTCCAAAATTTGGTCTCTTGCTGTCTCGGTCATGGAGCAAAAGACTAGGTGGCACCCTTCAGATGGATCTTACATATGCCACCATTCCCATGTTTGGAGGAGAGACTAAGAGGCTGTACCGGGAAAATCAGCTGGCCTACATCATAAGCAAGGAGAGAAACTCAGTGAATCACCCCATCTATGCAGTGGACACTGATTTTGGGTCATGCATTTTGCAAATAGATGATTCTCAGTAGACATTAGTCCAGCTCACTAAGCCCACCTGTCAGCAGCCCGAAGAATCATCATCCTCATCCTCATCAATGTGAGCATGATGTCTTCCTTTGGAGTTCTTCTTCTTCTTAGATCCACTCTTATTCATGGGACAATTTCTAGCAAAGTGTCCTCTTTCATCACATGTATAGCGTCTGAGTTTGGATGGATCCTTCTTCACAAAATTGTCTTTCTGATGAGAATGCTTACCTTGGTGATGATGATTTTCCCTTCTACCTTTCTTAGAGTGTATTGTGAGAGCTTGATCTTCATTTCCCATCTTTTCTTCTCGAGCTACTATTCGAGCTTCTTCTTGTGAGCATTCTTCCCACATTCTACTGAACTTGATTAACTTCTTTCTAGCACAGATTCCTTGGATGAAAGAATCCCATGACCTAGGGAAACCATTCAAGGTTGTCATCACAATTTTTGCATTCTCCACTTCTTCATCTACTTCTTCAAGTTGTTCTTTGATCTGGGAGACCCTTGTAAAGTATGATTGTATGGTCTCCTCATTCTGGATCTTTAAATTCTTCAACTGGTTCCTCAAGGTCATCTTCCAGCTTATGTTCTTCCCTTCAAACAGTTTGGTTAGGGCATCAAACATGGCTTTAGGTGTCTTTAGGGAGGACACCTGTGGTATGAGGTGATCCTTGATTGAATCAGCAATAATCCTCTTAGCCATAACCAAATTATTCTTATGTAAGGCCTTAGACTCATCTTCCTCTGGAATTGGAACCTCCTCATTGATGTAGGAGTCCAACTCATTTTCTTCCAGGACCAGGGAGATCCTATACTTCCAGGCTCGGAAGTTATCAGCTCTCTCAATATTTTCATCAAGCTTGGTATGATGAGATATTTTAATTGAGAACTTCAAATGGAAATAAGAAATATTTAGATATTACTAGGTCAAGATGTCGGATCTAGATTTGGATCCGAATTTCTGCAGTGTTGGTTCAGGAGCATATTAGGGTTTGAATTTCTCAAAGTTATGTCCGACCAAATGCTTTGATCTTGATCTCTAAACATCGATTTTGAGGAGGAGATAAATCCAGGCCTGGGCTCACTTCTGTGGAAAGCCCTAATTTCTAGCAGTAGTGTCAGGTCAAAAACTGAAAATGCTCAGAATCAGATTCTGCTTCGATAGAAAGATGCACACTAGGGAGGAGAGTCAGCCCAACCTTCTTTTGCTGAAAATATATGGAGAGAGATCCAAAATGTAGGAAGCCCTAGTTCCCACAGCTGCATAGTGTCTTCTTATCAGGTTAGCTCTGATCCCATGTTAGATTTTTAACATTTAAGCTAGAATTATATTAGGATCTTTAACTTCCTGAACACAGTGTTTTTCCTTGGGGAAACCATAAAAGGAAAAAACCCCATAACTTCCTCAGAGATAGAATCAAAACCAAAAGTAAAACCCCAAAACATTAAGATGATCTCACAACAACAGTAGCCTCTTTCTTTCTAGCCCCAACAACTTCTTCTCCCTCCGCTATGTGCTACAACTAAGTGTGTGATAAATAGAGAGGCTCACTCTCTATTTATGCTAATTCCCAACTTGACAATAACTCACTAGGGCCGACTTCACTAGGAGAGTATAATAACCCTAAGGCCTTGCAACTACAGGGACTTTAACCCTTGATCAATAGGAGGGTTACCCATAATGACTTGACATGACTTGTTTACATTATAGAAGATCCTGATCGGAACATCAGGGCATGACATGACTCAATTACATTACAAACACTTCCCGGAATAAACATCGGGGGTACAATACATAAGATATACAAGTGAATACATTCTGAAGTTACAATTACATCAACACATACACTACTGGAACTGAAGGTTTCCCCACAGCCATAGAAAGTATAAGATGACTAGAGACATACCTAGAATTCAAGACTACAGGAGTAGAATTGGAGGTTTGTCTTGGATTGCAAGAAGTCTGACCATGTGCTGGATAACCATCAGTGGAAGCTCTAATTTCATCCACGGGCCAAGGATCCGGATTACGGGGTAATCTAGCTGATATAGATTCATTATGAGGTGCATGTGCGGTCAAAAATTTGTCTAGCCTGTGCATTCTCTCTTGAAAATATCGTGCATGGTGAATAGATGCTTGTATTTGTCTATATTATTCTTCACCTGGAGAAGTTTCTTCAAGAGAGGTTCTATTAACCCCAAATGAGGATATGGCCTGAATCATGGAAGTTCTCCAAAATGAAGCATCAGGGCCATACTTAGGTGCATCAGGACTATCGGTATGACCTTCCATAGGATGAAAGGAAGTATCAACCATAGGAGGCTGTTGAGCCAATGGATTAATATAAGAAGTGAATTGATCTCCACTTTCCACAACCATATTTTCTTCCTCATGGGAACTAGTTGCAGCTCCTTGGTCGATGGCTTCCATTGGACTTTCTCCCACAGTAGGAGGAAAATTGGGTGGTAAGCCCCGATTCCTTCTGGATCCTCTCAATTGAAACTTAGCCAGATTGTATTAATCACTAACTAACCTAGGGTTTCAAAAACTAAGAAAAATCACACAAAAATTTCTCCTACTCAAGCCACAGGCCACAAGAAAACTTAAGTGATAGGATGATCTCAAAATAGTCGATCTCTCACCAGGATTGTCAAGCAGGTGAAACTCGTGATATACTCAAGGCACGTGCGTAGTAATCTCCCTGAGTATTGTTCTCGATGTATTTCTCCAAACAAGATGACAAAAGGGTTTTTCTCAGTTGGATAAGAAATCCTAGTAGGGTCTCCTGATATACACAAGGTACGTGGGAGCTCAAATCGGTAGTATTGCTGTCTAATGCACAACCGTTCACAATGGGCCTTCCGATATACAATTGAGTACGTGAAGTACCTTTCTATATACCTCAAGGGTACATGAAAGGTCGTTCGATATACCGATGGTACGTAGAAGAATTGCACGAGTCCTGGGTTGTAGTGCAGACAAATTAACGACATCTCCTACATTTTACGATGCTCGAACACGTCACTAACTTTCAACTCAAATATCTATACAATTTTATACCTATAACTACCGTTAATTTTATCTTGAGTGATTAGGTGAATGCATGATATTTTGACAGAAATGTAAAGCCATGCAAATATGAAATGCAGATAATTTCACTTTACTTTTCAACACATGCCTATCTATGGGAAGGAGAGAGTATTTTTCAATTTTTGTTTTGAGACCAAAAATTTCCCAAACAACTACACTAAACGAAACTTTTTCTGAAAAGGAGAACAAGTAACAAAATTCAAACCGATTTTGAAAGCAAGCAGAGTAGGGTGAGATCTCTTTTTCTAAGAAGAAAGACAAAACACACTCAAAGGTATAATCAATATTTTTTCAATTTTTTCTTTAAAAAACTAGAAAGATATAACTTAAAAGCACTAATATTTTTCTTTTGATGAGATCAACATATAAAGAAAGATAAGAAATATGGAAATCTGAAACTTGATGAGGCTAATCAGAGGTCCAATAGTTCATCCTCCAACAAAAATATAAACAACTCTCAACAAAAAAATTTCTTTTTTCAAAGCAAAAAAGAAGTCCTTCACAAACTTTTAATGAAAAACAAAACAAGCTATCAATCAAGCAAGTCTTTCTTTTCATATTTGTCTAATAATAAGACTGAGATCTAACTGATGCTAAACTCTCAAACAATATTCCTTTCGAAAAACTCAAAACCAAGCAAACAAGCCAATGAAAAGATGAACCTATCCTAGTTCTTTGATTTCAACAAAACAAGCCTTTTACCACACCAAATTTAAAACTGAAGCACTCATATCTTTTCAATACAAACCCATACACTCAAAACTGAAAGCAAGACAACCAAATTTTTTTCTTAAAACTTTGAAAAAACAAGTTTGGAAAGACCTACCTGGCACCGCTTCCAGTGGGTCACTGACAGAGCGGTTCTTCCCGAGCACCGCTTCTTGATTTCTGCTTACAGGTGGTGGCACTGCTTCCTGCTAATTGAGTTCAGGCGGTGGCACCAATTCTTGCCTACTGTTCATGCATGGTTCCCTGTAGATGTGCAAAACAAAAAAAATGGTGAAAAAGTCAAAGTTAAATCATTGTGAAATTGGCATAAAAATCAGAAATAAACAGTATTTAAGAGCACAAAAAGTGAGAAAACTAAGATCTGAATAGATCTGAAGATACCAAACCAATAACCACTAGATCGGCTAGTGGATATAATTGAACCGATGAAGAACGAGAGCTTGGATTTTGAACAAGTGTTTTGAAAAGACTAAGGAAGATCAAATCAACTGAAGCTCTTCCCCAATGGAGTCGCTAGATTTGTTGCTAGGAATTTTGCACCTTCTGCGGATAGAAGTTGTTCCTCTGGTATGAATGGTTCAGATCTAGAACAAATAGTTCGCAATAAGGTTGGAAGACTTTCCCTAGAAGCTATAAACACTTGGAATGCAATATTTGATGGAGTGATGTGGTTCTTCTCTTATGACAAATGGTCTCCAAGGAAATACTTGCATAAACACATCAAACACATAAGATATCAAAGATACCAAAACATCATCTATAAATCTATGTCAGTGACTAAGGAATCTGACAATAACATGCGAGATCATAACATAACAAGTATATGGGAAAGGAACCAACTTACATTAATAAAATGAAGAAAGAGTTTACAACCTATGCCTTAGTGTTGATATCCTCTCTCACAAAACCAACATCTTGTCCCCTACAGCTCCAACTTGCTCCCTCAAGCTCTCTTGAATGGATTAGGCCAGAATATCAAAGTAACAATATAACATTACTCTCTCCTCAACCATGGAGGTTGAGCCTAATTTTATAGGATTGCAATGGATAGGGATGGTTGAGAAATTAATGGGTGAGGTTGCTAGGAGATCCTACAAGGATGGATCTCGAGCCCAACTGACCCTAGTGATCAGGGATAAGGGTGACACGAAGCCTTCTTTCGAGAAGCTTCGTGAAAACCTCTCTTTTTCACTTTTAACCAAGGGCACCACTTCTTTGTTGACCATGACAGAGCGGTTCTGGGCAGAACCGTTCCTTTCTTAAAGAGTAAAGGCGGTGCCACCACTTACTGCCAACACATTATAGGCGGTGCTAAAGAAGGTACTGCTTTTTGACTAAAGGGTAGAAGTAGTGCTGGATTTTCATATACAAATTTGATGTCTAGACCAATGTTATTAGTTCACAATTTGGGATTGAGGGCAACACTGAAGGTTGGGATCTTATCACATGTTGATGACGAGATTTAGGTATAACAGAGAGCACAAATGTCACAACGTAACCACAAGTGAATAAGAAAAATGGTATGAGTGTTTTGGGAGAGCCCTTCATAATGTATTTATAGTATGGTCCTAGGGTTTTTTGACCCAAGGTGACAAAGCATGGTATTTATCTGTGGTTTTCTTACCCTTTTTCTTTTTTAGGGTTTTGGACCCCTTTTCAGGGTTTTTTAACCCTTTTTGGGAGAGAGTGAGGGTAAACCATAGTAAATAATGATGTTTTGGACCATTTTTGGTGGAAATACAATTATGAAGGTCAAAACTAAGGGAAATATGGTAGGGATATGATGTATGCATATGGTTTAGACCATGCAGATCTAGGTGAACACTTTTAAATGTTAACAGATTTCCCCCTGATGTGTGAGGGCAGAGGCTCATCGTATGGCCGATAGACATCATAGGATCATGGGAATAATGGTGACAAGAACGGAGAGACTGGAGAGACCTACAGAGAAGTGGAGCTTCCTCATTTGAACTACGATGGATTTTATTATTATTATTATTATTATTATGGGTTCTCAAAACTGGATGAGATACATATAACGTGTGACATGTATATGGACAAGGCGGGCATACCCATGCTTGTAAAAATGCCAAAAGAATAGACAATGGGATCAAGGCTCAAAACATGGGATTCGATCAATACATATACAAATAATGATACATAATGGTGGCCTCAATGGGAGGATGAATACAATGATGATATGAATAACTGATACAAAGGAACAATGACATTCTCATGGAATGCAATATCATCACAACTGATGCTCTACTGAATCTGTAGGTGTACATACTATATGGAATCAATGACTAAGGGTCAAAATATCTGTGGTACAATTTGCGACATCAAGTACTGGAGATACATGGAAGCATAGTACTGGGAGCTTCTAAACACTGTTGCCAACACAGCTTGGAAATCACAAGGGACATGAGATTGTGTGGGTCCCATGGTAGACTCATCGAGGTGCTAGAGTCAGGTGACAAGTGGGGTCTTCGACCAAATAATGAATGAACCAATACCCTGTACAAATATCAACGGTGCGATGATGTAGCTGAAGTTGAGCACGTGAGACACAACCTTCTCGAGAGGCACTAATGACTACTATCAAGTGGTCCAAGGAACTCATAAATGGGGTGGATGAAACCAGGATACAGGGACCTCTGTGTCTATCCTCTGGAATAGATGTGCTGACATCAACAGAGGGAGACCTGCAACTAATAAAGTCAATGATGTTTCCTTGACTAGAAACATGAGGGGGATAACCAAAGATGTGGAAAAAGAGCAGGGGAGTATGTGGGACTCAAAATTCCTTTGTTCAGAGTATGTCGACAGGGATGACTTGGTAGGAAATGAAACTGACTCATGGGGGAGGGATCATAGATGTAATACCGAGAATATAACTGCAAATGGGAATACTCTGAACAAAGGCGACCTAATGGGGGAAAGTTGCCATACTTGGATATCATATGGGGTGGTTCCTAAAGACACTGTTTGGGACTTCTTCATAGTTTAAGGAGCACAAAGAAGGGATAGAAGTAATCTCAATATGACACGATCTCGTGGATTTTTAGCGAGCCCAAGAAAGTAAATGTTCGATGGTGTTTTCATTTTTAGAGAGTCTGAAAATAGGAAGAAGACTCCAGTGTGGTATCTTTTTCGTTAATAGTCTCCTAATCCAGAAAAAGGATAAAATTATATGAAGGAGAGCTCTCCCAACCTTTGGGGAAGGAAGACTTCTTTACCATTGGTAGTTCAATCAGGCCGAAATAGGTTAAATGTATATTGACTAGATGGTCGTTCAAATACTTTTACGAGCATGAACAAAACCAAGTTTGCTCGACAATATTTTCTTGATGAGAAGGCTGGAAAAGAGCTTAAATACAACCTATAATAATCTTTTTCGTAAATTCCGGTCCCAATGTCCGAGAAATCATAAAAGTATAAAAAGGGAAACATTTCTAGCTGGAAGGTGCTAGGGTGATCCTTTTCTTATCATAGTTTATGCGGTCCGAAAAAGGAAATAAACGAGGCCACATAGAGGCTCTTTCAAATAATTTAATGAGCGTAAAAGGAAGTAAGCGTGCTCGACAATCTTTTCATTCTTTGAGGAGTCAGAAAAGAGCTTAACATAAACTCTGTAATGGTCAATCAAGCAATGGGGAAGTGTTCAATATATGGAAAGAGGTTATGTTGTGAACATGGCTGATAGGAATAAATGTAGAACATTGATGGGTCCCCCTTGCGGGACGATGGATGGCGGTGAAAAATGGACAAGTGTGCAATATGGATGGAGAGGATGGCTCGTGAACATACCAATACATACAATGGGAGATTCATGTGATGGCACACAAATCAGGGTGACCTCCGAGAAACGGCCCAAAAAATCATAGTGAGAGAACGAGACGAGGGTCTCGTAAAAAGAAAGAGGATAGAAAACTGAACCTTGTGGTGTGAACGACGTCTCAAAAAGACTCCATATGACTCTATGGTGAATGGAAGAAAAACTCAACCAAATGGAGGCCTATGGGTACGAAGCTAGTTCAACGTACAAGGTGTGATTCACGTAGAAGCACACAAATCGAGGTGACTACAAGAAATGGCTCGAAGAAAGTAGGGAGGGACTCAATCTAGCACATGTCATCTATTCACCCAAGAGCGTTTTGCACAATGGTGGCAGCTTCCTTATATCCTCACAGAGGATGATCCATACGTGAGCATGGACTACCAAGGAGATCCTAGAGACGCGTCGACCTTTAGTACAGGTCTAGGGACCCGACGGTATGATATTGTGGTGGTAGCTATATCATAAGTGCGACATACTGTGTGCATGTGCAGACGTGGGACCACACCCTCCAGTGGGGTACCAACGGCGCAGGGGCATGGTGGATGTGTTAGATCCACTCGCTCACGTGCAAATTATGCAATGGAGTTATACAATGGACTCACTGCGAATAGATGTGGAGGAAATAATTGGAGGGGTTCACCGACGCGTGGTTGAACAAAAAAAAAAAACTATGATACAAGTGTACTCATGATGGGCGAATTCAGGCATATAACCTCTTGAGGTAGAGCCCGTTGTAGGGATTCTTCAAGAGTTGGCTGTCGGATTCAGCAAGAATATATGCCCCCTTGTCGAGGCAGTGATGGAAGATATATGGGTCATACTACATGGAATTGAACTTCCCCTTTCCCTAACTTATCGTTGGCTTGATCATAGACGAGGACACGGTCTCCCTCACTAAAGGTGCGAGGGTGGACGTGGGAGTCAAAATGGGACTTTGACTGAGTCTTGGCTACTTCTATCATCTGGAGAGAAGCACGACGGTCCTCATTGGTCTATTCAAGCATAAGTAGGGGTTCTTCCAATGGTGAAGTATCAGGTAGAAGTTCGTTGGCAAGGCAGGGTGACAAAATCTGACATTCGATGGATAGTACCGAATCTACATCATGGAATAAGTAGAATGGGGTAAAACCAGTGACAGTCTTGCAGATATCTCCATCGTCACAAAAATGGTGTCTGGATAGATCAGGTGGATATTTCGTGGTCGATGAGGAGGAAGGAATACTGGAAGTAGAGATCATGTAAATGGTGTTGGTTGTGTCCAAGGAAGAAACCAGAGGTTGGATCTCCTTGAGGATGGTAATGTCGGATTCATGGGAGTGTTTTCGAAGGTCTCAAAGGGATGACCGATACTAAGGTAAGTCTGGGAAATTGTGAGAGTAATGACCATACAAGCCACAAAATTCACAAGGATGGTTGGTTCACAATGAATTGTTCTTGACCACTGACGAATCCGGGATGGTGACCACTAGAGTGCTATCGACCTCATCTATAGTGTCCATGTGTGTGCAAAGGAGAGGCAACTCAGGACAGTTTTGTGTCACATGAACTTGGACATCGCTCAAGGCACAGATAGGTGCTAGACATGGTTCAGTCGTTGCTTTGGCGGCCTTTCCCCCAACCTTCTTTGGAGGAGGAGGGGTAGGTGTGGAGACATGGGTAGTCTTCTGTGGACCAGGACGTGGTTGTGTGATCGTCTCAATGGGTTGGACAAGGGTCAACATAACCTAGGGATTCGGGGTTGGGGTGGGTGGATCGAGGTACCATAGAATAATTCCTAGTGTGAAATTTGGTATGTTGAGAGTATCCATGGAAGGATTGCTCACGATGCCAGATGGTGGAAAAAGGAAGGGAATTGTGTGTACGGGGAAGGAACCCCAATAGTTCCCCGATGACTATGTTTGGGGTTTCTATTAAGGTTGTGATGTGGTCAGAATGGTATTGGATGTGATGGTGCACAAATCCGATACGTTAGTTGGCGAAGGTGGAGGTGGTAAGGACAAAAAAGTGTCCGTCATAGGAGTGTTGGCGAACAAGCTCTAGCCAACAACAGATAAAGATGGAATGGACATGCTATCGAAGGTGGTGTCGATAGTGGGAAGGATGTGTTCTGGTGTGGCTAACCCCTTAGGATCATAGTACGTCAATTGGTTGATAGTCAAAATCTTCCCGTCATGAGGGAACATCAGGAGTCAAAAGACGGTAGAGGCCACAACTCACATGGCATACATGTAGCTATGTCCTAGGAGGAGGTTGTAATAAAGTTGGGCATTGACAACCTCAATGTCAATCAACACCATTTTACCAACTAAATCAATAGGAACATTCGAGAGAATCCCTTGGGGATGAGTAGAGCAGCCATCATAGGCGGGAAGAGCGGTGGTGGAAGGTTGAAGGGTAGGGAACCTGAGTTTTTGCCAAATGAAGGTTGACAAAACGTAGATGGATGCCCCTTCATCAATAATGCATCAATGTACCACCAAATTTTGGGTTCTCCTTGATCCAGGTCAAAGGTGATCAACTTGAAATCAGAGTGATCAACAAAACCTAGCATGGAAAAAAATGCTTTATGCTGTGATGGAAAAGTTTTAAGCTCTTCCAGAGCAGACATGGCTATAGGAGATTGGGCCAGGTCGTCAACTATACTGTAGTTAAGGGCAACTCGACCAGTAGCATTTTTTGTGATATGACCCATAGGTAACCGTGGGACTTTGGCCGCCCCATCTATGGGGGGTCTCAGTAAGTCTAGGGCATGTTAGAAGTGGTAGAGGTAGACACCGCTAATGGGTCAACAATTTATGTGGTGGAGCCATACTGGTTGCGTCGAGTCTGGAGGTTGAATTCAGATGACAACATCATGAGGTGATGGACACTAGCCTCATCAAATGGGGCCGCAACAGTAGTTGCGGGAGTAGGTGGGGCCAAGGGTTGGGTTGCAACCATTCCTTAGTGTGGTAGGGGGTTTTGGAGCACCATGGGCGGGGGACCTAGTGGCGTTGGGTTGGCCTGATCTAGAGCAACCGCGTTTGGATCATGTTGAATGTCATTTTGGAGAAGTTGTTGGATGCAAGACATGTGAGGACATTGATGAGTGTAATGGATATAGGTGTTACAGATAACACACAGACTATTGGTCCGTAATTGTGGGTTTTTTCTAGGTCGATTAGTATGCTGGGGATTCTATGCAGGAGGTTCGACACCATTGTTGTTTGGAGGGTTGTCGTGCTAGCCATCTCCTTGGGGTTGGTTGTTGCCTCGATTCCTTCCTCTCTTTTTCTTCCCTGCCCTTGTTGGTTATTAGGGGCGTGTTGGTTAGGAAGGTTTTGTTGAGCATAAACCTGTCCCATAGAAACCAAAGGAATTGGGGCCAGAGCCGTATTGGGTTGCATAGGTGGTGCATAATAGACCGAAGGAGCCGAAGGGGCTGTAAATCTGACCATTTGGCCAGAACACAAGTGTGTCGAACAAGTCAGTCCATAAACATGAGGAGTTGGTGTGGGAGGCACGTAGGATGGGGTGGCTCTGGACTGAGCCGTCAAGCGTGAGTAATCAGGGGCATACCCGGGGGGCGCATAGGATGGTATAGCACCATATTGAGCCATCACACGTGAGTAATCAGGGGCATAACTTGGTTGGGAAACACTATGGGTGTTACCCATATTGGGTGGCATCATAGGAGAGGTACGATAAAACTGGGGGTGCTTGGTATGGAGCCGATAACTCCATCAACAACATGAGATTCCCTTGGCATATCATGACGTGAGGTGCCGGAATGAGGGGAATTGGGTATAAAATTATATAAGTAACTGAACTGGGCATAGATTAGATTGAACTACCGAGCCTTAAGGATGGCTTCCTCCTCAGTTTGCAGTCCCTCAAATGGGACGTCCTTGGCTATGCGGGGGAGTAAGGTTTTGAGGAATTAGTCAAGGAATATTTTATCATCTAACTGGATCTTACACAAGCTACGATGACAATGCCATTTGTGGATATGATATGTGATATGGGTAACTGTGTTCTGGCAACAGGATAGTAGGATCTCCACTCCCTCTCCATAACATACGAGTAATTGGAAGTAATGAAGGAACATCAAAGCGAGTGAGGAGAAGTCAGGGTATGTAACATAATGCAATTTGATGTACTACTTGGCCACAACACCCATAAGGGTGCACTGGAAAAAAATCAATCGAATGGAGTCATCCACAATGCGGTTAGATGAACACCATATGTGGAATGACATGATGCGATTTTGAGGGTCCTCTCCCGCCTTGCCCTTGAATTTAGGGATGTCTGAGGGAAGCTTGGTAGGCATAGGAGGCCATTGTGGATGGTTATGAATAGGGTCATTGGTTGACCATGCCAAATATGATAGGTTGAGACTAGCCATAAAGGGTAAGCTAGAGCCGAGGGTGGATCGGGAAGGACCAACAATGGTGCCAGTAGCTGCAGGAACACAGTTGCCATGTATAACTAGGTGTGGATGAGGTTGATTTATGATCCTAGCAAAAGTTGCTGGTATAGAAAGAATAGACGGAACTGACGTGGAAGGGCCACTTCCCCCAGGTATATAAGGTGGAATAGTAGTGATAATGGTGGCTAGAATGGAACCACCACTAGTGGGTAGTGAACCAAAAACAATGTATGCAGTGACAACGGTCCCACTAGGACCAGGGCCTATAGGCCTAGTGGAAGGGATACCTGTGATGATGGGCGAAATGGACGTGAGCCCACTGCTAACAACCCCCCTTTGAAAAGGGTCAGGATGTGCACCAGCCATGGGGATAGATGGGGTAGTGAACAAGGTGGGTTTGGACTGATAGGAATCCGAATCAGATTCAGAGGCCGTGTGTGGCTCCGAAGGTGGTGAGTGACGTCAAATATGGCTCCGACGATGTCGGTTCAGAGAATTGAACTGGGGGGTATGACCCCTAATCCTATATGAGTAGCATGGTGGAGCTATGATGACTATATGGAGTGCTGTGTAATGACTAGAAACTCAAGGGGATTAATTGCAGGCTCAAAAACCAAAATACAACTTAGTGTGCAAAAGGAGAGCGTATGAAATGATGACTCACAGGCCAACAACAATCTCTAAAATCAAATTGCGACAATGGGACACAACAAGGAGAGTCTACAACAAAGTGGCCAGAAAGCCAACAAGCAACACTACCTATAAGAAAAAAATGACTCACTAACCTATGGGGTATGAGTACAAGCAAGCTCCTAACTACAAGCTAGAAGCCGCTCACAAATTGTATCCTTGGTAGGGTGATAAAATCCCAGTGAGACAATACAAAATGGAATAACCATACATGCTAAGAGAATCTCACTACCGAGAAGGACCTCTGGGTAAAAGATCCCTAGAATAATGGTCACTAGGATACCTTGTTCATGACACGTCCATTCGGTTTACTAACCCTTCAGCCCTTTGGACCTCAACACCCAGTATAGTTTGGCATGCACGAGGAGGACTATGAAGGTTTAGCCTTTGGTGCAAGATAGAGTGTGGTATTCCACCCTGAATTTCGAAACCCCTTCATTGCGGCTTACTCCTGCTGAGCAGGGGGCCTGCCAACAAATTGGCTGTGACCGTGTCAACAAATACAAGAGGATTTTGGTCCCCTATTGGACAATAACTATGTCTAAGAATGTGAATGATAGAGGGGTGTTGTTTGTATGCATATCCCGAAGGTCCTAACTTAACTACATGATTGTTTTATCCTCAACTGAGGTTACAATGTTGGTTGTATTTAAGCTAATTTTAAGGCTTGCTCGGGGTCATGAATCGAGCGTTTCACTTTTATGGTGTGAATTGTGTGCAACTGATGTGTGTCAAACCCAACAATCCATGATGAATATGTTCCAATATCACTATCGGGATGCAAATATAATGCAATAAATAACAATAAAGAATAGTAATGCTGCAAAATAAAATTTTTCTTCCAAAAAGTTGTACTTGAAACAAATGAGCAGTAAAAGGAACTTAATTAAACGCAGGAAACATTTATGGGGTATCAACTACAAATATTAACTGACACAGATCATAAACCAAGCAAGTGGGATATCAAACATACCAAGGGGCTGTAAAAAGATCAGATCTGGACATAAAATAGGTCAGGACAGGGTTTCAGACAAACAAAGGGTTTGATATAGGAATCTGAAGCACAAAAAATATTGAAAACTGTCAGTCGCACCTGTCGGCAGAACATGTCGATCTTGGTCACACATAATTGAGGGATAGTTGTGATCTGAGCAGAAAATAGTCAAGTCACGCAAAATACAGAGTTAAGCGCGATTGGGTCGCACTTATCGGGTGGAAAGGAGTAACTAGGTCGCTACTTCCGACTAGATAAGAGTGACTCGACCCGAACATGGAAAAAATTTAAAAAACAGAGCCGACTAGGGCCGGGGGAGGAGGCATTGACATAATAATGGTTCGGATTAGCCACGAGGGGCCCCGATATGTGAGAGATGATCACAGAAAATAAGAACAAACCAAGAACAACCTGCAAAAAACTGAGATCCATATGGATCGACCAAGCGGAGTTGCCAAAACTGTAATGGGGGTTTCTCCCCTATTATGTGCAGAACTACCAACCTTAGATTGCTGTGATCATAAGGAAGAGTTCAATGGAAGAAATAGAAAACTAAACTAACAACTAAAAGAATTTATTATTATTATTTTTTAACATGTATATTGGCTAAACTAATGCAAGAAAACAAAAAAGTAAACACACATTTATTCTGCAAGATGGGACATCGTATCTGTCTTCTGAAGTGGTTCCGCAACTCCACGGGTTGGTTCTCCAGTTGTCTCCATGAACAGTTGTCAAATGGGGAATGGATCCAAAGTGGGTACGGAGAATGTCTCAATGTACATCGTGGGAAATGGAGTGGCAACGTGAATGATGGCAGGGAAGTATGTGGAATACCTAAGAGCACAAATGTCATAGTGTAACCACAAGTGAATGAGAAAAAAGGTATGGGTGTTTTGGGAGAGCGCTTCACAATGTATTTATAGTATGGTCCTAGGGTGTTTTACCAAAGGTGGTGACCCATGGTATTTATCTGTGGTTTTCTTACCCATTCTCTTTTTTAGGGTTTTGGACTGCCTTTTATGGTTTTTTAACCCTTTTTGGGAGAGAGTGAGGGTAAACCATGGTAAATAATGATGTTTTGGACCATTTTTGGTGGAAATACAATTGTGAAGGTCAAAAGTAAGGGAAATATGGTAGGAATATGATGTATGCATATGGTTTAGACCATGGAGAGCTAGGTGAACACTTTTTAGTGTTAAAGGATACCTTCACTACTACTTGAAAATTGAAGTGACTCAACATCCTAAGTACATATTAATTTCCAAGAAGAAGTATGATGGATAACTGTTGAATTTTTTTTGCATGATATAATTAAGCCCTCTCTCTACTCCAATGGAATAAAATTTGAATCTCACATCAAATTAAGGAAAATAATTTGCGGATGTGACCCAATACTAATAGCTTGTAGGAATTCGTATCTACCTTACCACCACCAGACTAGACATTTCATTTGTTGTTGAGATCCTTTCAAAGTTCATGCAAAAAACCTGTGAAGTACATTGGCCTCCTGCCAAAAGAGTTCTAAGATAATTAAAGGGGACTCGAGAATTTGGACTCAAATATTAAAAGGTGGATGACTCAAAATTATTTGGTACTTTGATTGAGACTTTGATGGTTACAAAGAGATGAGAGTATTTAATCCATGCTACCTCATCAGTATTGGATCAACAACTATCTCCTGAAGATCACACAAATAGTCAGTTTAAGTAGAATCTACAACAAAGGAAGAATATCTGGTTACTATTGAAGCAACAAAGGTGATTTTATGGCTTAGGAAAATACTTAAATATTTGTAGGAGAAATAAGAGAATTTCACTCCCCTACTGATTGAAAATACTTCTACAAACAAGTTGGTCAAGAATCGCAGATTCCATGATTGAACCAAGCACATAAACATGAAGTACCATTTGATTATAAACCATGTAGAGTCCAAGCCAATTCACTTGAGGTATTATTCCATGAATGAGAAAATTGCAGACATTTTCACCAAAGTGCATGGAAGAGAAAATCTTGAAAAGTTCAGAAAAATGCTCGGACTCATAAGTACCCCTTCAGATGAAAGGGGGAAATTTTAGAGTCCTAATCCTATGGAATTAATAAAATATGTAAAATTGGCGTCATAGGGAAAATGAAGAGTAGAAAATAGTCACCTTGGGAAGATGAATCCTGACAATCATTCTCTATGTATAAATAAATGAGACTGCTCAATAATAATAAAGCATTCAATTGAGAGTTATTCCTCTAATGTTGACAAGGATTTTTGGAATTTCGAAGCAATAATTGATAATTTCTACAATTTGGAAGCGATATTTATTTAACAATCTTTGCAGGGATAATAGTGTTTTTCGGTGTCATAAAATATTGATCCACAAGGGTATGTATTAACAAGTATATGATTTGGAATTGGATTATTGGCTAGGAGTATTTTCACCTTTCATTTTGGAATAGATTTCTTTGTCTCATTACACACTAGGATCCACCCCATCAGGTTGCAACATTATCCCTCTTTGAATTAAAAGTCCATAACTTGTGTGGTAGAGCTAGAACATGGGTGCCCTAGTTAGGTCCTTTCTTGTCTCAATGGTTTCCATGTTGCAATTTTTCGTAGGATCATGAGACCCTTTTTAGTATTTCCATGAATCTACAATGAAGCCACATGACTTCTTCCCAGTATTTTCTAGGTACCCTACAAGGGGCTCCCAAAATTTGTTTCAATTCACATTGTTACACTACATACTACTTCTTGCTTTAATGAGTTTCATGCCAATTATCATTACCTATTTACTACTTACCACTTAAGCATGCTCACTCATTGCTTGCCTTTTCTTCTATTGTAGCTACATTTTGGAACCCTTATTCTTGGGGGAAACATACTAAATGAGTGTCCACATCCCGCACATCCCTTTTTCACTTTTTTTGCATAGGTATGTTCCATGCACTTGGAACATAGTTGCATGCCATGCAATGCTCATCTCCTTCTCTATAATATGCCATTCTTTTTCCTTTTTAGGATTTATTAATATGAAAAAGAAAAAAAGTCAAATATTTATAAAAAGTGAGAGGGAGAAAAGATGTTAAATCTTGATTTTTCATATGGTAGCTCAATTTTAGTTAAGTGACCCTTGAATAAATCACCAGTTTTGAGTGCTCTTGATGAGTTGAGATTTAGTGTTACTTAGGAAGTCAAACCATGACTTTTGAGTTTGTACTAATCTAGTTGGTTACTTTTCCAATCACTATAGAGAATATATTAGTGCCTATTGCATTGTATATTTATATCTGTTGGTCTTCCCAACATGGAAGATAAACAATTCACCCAACACAACCAAGCAAAGACAAAGGAAATAGGCATGGACGCACACATATATCTCATTAACATATGCACATTTAAATACAATGAGATGACCCTTGGGTTCATATTCCCAAGGTCTCTCTTGGACTCCCTATGACTGTTCACCTTCCCCACGTGAATAGTTAAAAATACAATTATAATTAACCCTTAATGGATTAATTTTTCCAACATTACAACCCTTAATCTGAAGGGGTGTATGTGATTCCAATCAGAGAGCTGAAATCTAGAAATGGATATGCGCAAATGGATGAAGGTACTCTATGGATAAAAGGATAGCATAAGCTGATTTATTATACTAAATGGGTGGTTTTAGGATGAGCACAACTATGGAACTTGGTGATAACTTTGTTATAGCTCAACGGTTGTCTAGAACTTGTATTTGACTTGATTTCTCACTCACTGGTTCTCTCTTGAACTTGGCGCTATATCTCAATGGTTCCTTGCAGAAATGATAGCTTATGGACCACTATATAGTGATGTCTAGCATAAGTAATGGGAGGATGGAGTATTCTTCTAAATGGTTGGTTTTAGTATGACCACAAACCAAGTGGAGCTCAATGGAACATGGCTCTTACTCTAATTCAGTTATGTGGCTCTGATTCTATCTAGGTGGCTCTAGCTCGAGTATCTGGAAATTGGCACAAGGTTTTGGATATGGCTTTAGCACTGGTTCAGGCTCACTTGTTCCAACTCACTTGTTCATGATCACTTGTTCTAATAATCAGTTATTCCCCTAGTTAGGAACAAGACAACGAGAAGAATATATCTCAAGTACAACATGTTTCATCACTCAATAATGAATTCTTAGGGATGACATATATATTTTCTTGGTTATTGATGACCATTTCCAAGAAGATATCCACCCATACTTAATCTTGTCCATTGCAAGGTTCTTCAACATGAAGCATATGTTGAAGATTGGGTATGCTTTCAATAATTCCTACAAGGATGAAAATCAAAACTCTGAACTTCATATGGCCAACTTGATCACGATGTTGGCATTTCAAACTCTGAACTAGAGTAGATGAAGATAATATTTCTTTTAAGAAACTATCTCTCTAAAACTAGATTGGGTTGGAGTATTTAGGAGTGTGAGATGTCAATTCCTTGTTGTGTCCAAGACTTGTTATGTTCTTTTCTTGTTGTATACAATATCTTCCCAAGGTTTGATGACGAGCTTGGAAAGAACAAGTGGAACCTATGCATGCATAACTTCATATTCATTTTCTTTTGCTTCTAAAGTGGAGCCATTGGTCTAATTATTTTCTTTTGAAGTGGAATTATTATATGTTGGCGGTTGAAAGGAATCATAAAGAGGATTTTTTTGAATAGGAATAGGTTTAGAATGTGTTTATTATTGTAGGAGCCATGACTCAAGCTATAAAAACTCAAGTCTCTTGTGAATCTTGTACACAATCTTAAATGTGAGTGAGAGTTGTCTTGTTGACCATGACAATGTTGTCGACATAAGAGAGAAGTAGAGTGTTCAGTAACTATACTAAACCATTGCTTCAATCCATTGATACATTGGAAGAATCACGAAAATAAAGAAGGTCTTCTTGCAACTCCACCCTTTCACAAACAGATTCAACAATCAAAGTCACAAACTCAATAGTTGTAGGGTGTTGGATTCTATTGAATATGATCCCAAGTATGATGTGATTCAACTTAATTTTGAAAGGTACAAAAGACTAGTTCCAAGTTACAAAACAAAAATGAACTTAAAATAAATGCTAATTATGAAGTTGATGATGCTTCAATGCTGATCTATGTGGTAAAATATAGCAATACTATGCAATCTCAATAGATATGAATATCAACATGTAGAGTCAAAATTCAACTTTCCTTGCAAATAGACAAATATTTTATGAGGGTGGAGATTGGTTCAAAGAATGGTAGCATTATCCACACTCACCACACTAAAAATGAAATCCTGAGTGCTCGCAAAATCTTGAATTTGATTATGAACAACTTCAGTTCCTTGCTCACTTGATGATACTCAGACTCCACAAAGAATGATGAGGTTAAACCCAACATAAGCGCATGGGACCAAAATAAAGGAATATAGTGTGTTAAAACTATATATTCTCTTCACCATATTTTTCTTCAATAAAATTTACACACAGATCCAACAAAGCTCAAACTTAATCGTTCCAATAAATATATGTTTGACTTCGACAAAGCTCAATATTAATAAAAACAATGGAAATATTTGAACAAAAAATTTGATGGTCACTTGTGAACCCTTCGAGTACTTGCAAAGGTTGTAGATATTTTTTGAGAAGGTGTTCTTTCAAACAATATTTTGAGAGTTGAATTGAGGATTGACTGTTCATAAATATGGAATTTCAAAATCCATTTAGTTCACCAACCAAAGAAAATGGACAGTCACCGACCTCAAAATTCTTCCAAAGTCCCCAAACATTTGATACAAGCCAAACTAACATCGTTGTATGAAAGTGAACATCCTAAGTTAGCTGAGACATCCTTCAGGAGATATGAAACTTCATGTGAAAACAATTTGATTCTTATTCTTTGAATGTTTCTTGTTTTGTAATGGCATCATTGTTTCTTTCCTCCTCTCCTTCTTGTTGTGCATTTTCAGGTGTTTTATTACCACACAAATCTTCACACTCGAGATTTTCATCATCATCATCATCATCATCACAATCGCCATCAAATTCTCTTCATATACAATTCATAAGCATTTCAACCCCTAGGTTCTCCACCTCTTGAACACCACTCAATAGAGTAGATGTGAAATTCCCTCATATATTCCTTGTCTCGATTGTTGAATGCAAATCATTGAGGACCGCAAAGAATGCAAAGGTTATGAATGAGAATGTGCAGAGCATACACAAGTAGTGAATTGGAATAACTGGAAAGTGGGAAACTTTCAACAAAGGATCCTGGAGAAGGACGTGGGTAGGATGTTGCAACCTGCATATATTAAAAAAAATAACACATGATGGAAAGCAATGATGCCAAACAAGAAATAATGCACCGCCCTCCAAATACCATGGTAGATCACCAAGCATTATGACGAATGGGTAGGTGTATGGTTTAACATTTAGGAGGTAATAAAAAACCACTAAAATATAATCCCTCCATTAGCCAAACATGCAAAGAAAATGCAAGTTCAGGCAGGAGATACAAGTAAGCATGTGAGCCCTAGAAGGGTGTTCACATAACATATAGTGAGGCGATTTCTAAAGACTCTCCAAATTGTCGAGCGATGTAATGCAATACAAGATGGATTACATAGTTGCAATGGAGAGTTGAATTGAATAGCACCATTCCGTGGTGCTAACCATGGTAAAAAAGGAGGGTAGGAAGGAGTGCACGTGTAGGAAATGTGGGAGTGCACATGCAGAGATGGTGAACACGGTATACAAGTGTGAGGAGAGAGTGCATAGGTTTCGTGAGATAATGTATCCTTGGAAAGAGAGGATTTATAGACTTATTCAAATGATTACTTGAGATCTATTTCTATATTAGAAAGATTGGAAGAACCCAACAATCGTCATATTTCACAACTATGCTTCAAGATATGTTTGGCCCTACATATGTAGAAGAATATTATAGATGCACTAAAATAATGGCAACAATCCTTTTCAATTTGCGCATCATGTATGTAGAGACTCATAAATGAAGCTAAGACATATAAGGGTGAAAGTGTTGTCAAAGATGCACGTACATAAACAAAATATGCTCTTTGAATTACACTCTCATGAAAATATAAGCAAAGATATAATACAAACAAAATATCAACAATTCTCACCAAATGGATCACACAAACTTTGGTAGTCTGGATTAGAATTTAGGAGGAATATTTGTAGAATAAAAAAATACACATAATTTACAACAGCTTTGATACCACTGTCAGGCTCAATAAAGTCACCCGTAAAGAGAATATTGTCCCATCATTATTTCCAACAAAAGAGGAACTGGAAATCTACAAATCATGCAAATTAGAAGAATACCCACACACAGGAACATATATCAACACACAAATCTGTCATGAATATGTATAGGTGGGTATATGAAAGAACTTCACTAACTGGTATAAGTAGAGATAAGAGGATTTGACACAAATATCAACACACAAATATTCCTTGAATCCATGGAAAGACTACCACGATTTTCATGATTTTCACAAGCCTAAGAACTATAGGTGCTCTAATACCACTGTTGGGATGCCCAATAGGGAAGATAAACAATTACCAAACATAGCCAAGCAAAGACACAAGAAATAGGCATCAAAACACACATATATGTCATTAACATATGTACATATAAATACAATGAGATGACCCTTGGGTTCATATTCCTAAGGTGTCTCTCGGACTCCCGATGACTATTCACATTCTCCCATGTGAATAGTAAATAATACAATGACTATTAACCATAATGGATTAATGTTTCCAACAATATCATTGTTCCTGTTGTGTAAAATGATACCCAGGTCACCATTGTATTGTGTTACTTCTCAAAGGTTGTCTTTAGACTATGCCAACCATTGCTTAATTTCTATGACTATTAACGTTGACATTCCTTGTTGTTAAGTTTCTCCCAATATCATGATCATAACCAATGTTTGAGTCATTCTAGTGAAGAAGGTCCCATTGACTTCTCATTAGTAGGTTGTTTCTAATTGATTTCAACACATCGCTCTAATAATTTGAACTAGAGTTGATAGCACCATGGGACTTCTTTCATCATTGATAGGTTAGCTTGCACTTAACAATTGACATCTCATCATTAGTCACTAACTGAGTGGTTTTCCATGTGTTTGATGACAAGACCTCTATTCACATTTCGAGATTCATGCCATTCCTTGGATTCCATTTTAATAATTGATGGAATTCATCACCTTTGTTAACAAATTTCATTATTGGTTTTTATCAATGGGTATTTTTCATGGGATATTTTCATCTTGTGCATACAAGAGACGCACTTGATGGTGTTCATGCAAAAATTGTGTTCAAGACCTTTCGAAACAAATGAATTCATATTATGTGCTCATGTTGTTTAATGTAGGATTCCATAATGCCTCCCTTCAAATGCATCTATTCCCATTGACATCAACTCATTTTTATATAGGATAGAGATTTAAATACTTTTTATCTACCATGGGCTTTGTAGTCATCGCAAGTTCCTATCGATAATGGGAGTACATAAATGTCCCATGATTCATTACAAGTGTTCGATGACAACAAATCTAGTCACACACTACACTTTACTAAGTACCTTGATTCCCATTATCATCATCAATGGGTTGTATCACATTTGTTAACGATGTTCAATTTCATATCATTTATTTATATGGTAAGGATTCACACAAGATGACACTTTGGATGGAAGACCTTGGGTTGTGGTAGAATTATCATTATTATGTTGTTTCTCGAGTTGTGTAATACTATACCACACACTTTATGACATTGGTACTTAACGAAGAACATGGTTGTCCTTATTTTAGTTCCATTTTTTTTCCTTGTGAACATTGAGACATAGACCCACTTTGTATTTTCTCATGGAGCATATGATCTACTTTTGACATGGATTCATTGTGTATACTTTTTGGCCATGATTGAACATCTTATATACTTCATGGGTCCATTATGTATATTTTTGTGGACATGATTCAACATATTATTTAATTCATGGATCCATAATACTTGATTTGGAAGCCATGATTTTACACATGAGCATGTGTATGCTAATCTCGAGGAAGAGAGTTATCTGATACATTGACATATGTTGAAGTTATTTTTATAAGCCAACATATGGGAATCTCTGCCCGATCCCTTCATACATCATACATTAGGGGGGAATCTATTATAGCATGTTTGTGTAAATCTATGTCTTTATAGCTGATGGGCCCACTTCATGACACATTACTAGCTCAATCTAGTCCAAAATCCACCTAAAATTAATGTTTCGAGGGGCACATAAACCCTTATTTGGATCAAGGTGTGAGAACATTCTCCTTTACTTTAGGAAAGGAGAATGTGCCTTGAAAATTGCATAAAAATATAAAAATTAATGAAATTCATGAATCTAACTAGTTGAAACATTATTTTCTTGGATGCAAATCCTCAAAACCACCCTTTAATTATCTCAACCATGCCGAGTAATGTATAAATAAAGAATTCATGGGAGATATAGGGGCACTTGCACTCATTTTGTTATTAAGTTGGAAGAAATGGTCCAAGCATCATGATTTTTTATTCCTGTTCCCTCCTCAAAAACTTTGTCTATGAGATTCCATCATCACTTGACTGTTGAAGTCACTATTAACTTCTCCATTGTATTCAAGAAAAAGCTTGAAGGTTAGGAAGATCAAAGCATTAATGGATTAGGGTCAAAGGGACCTAGATGAAGGTTGTGGAAGGTATTAACTACAATATGGTTATTGTACTTAATATAATTTGTTAATTAATAGAGACCTATCCTCCTCCCCTCCTCCCCCACCAATTTGGTATTTAATGCTTGTTTATATTTGATTCTTATTGGTTAAATAAATTAGTCTTCCTAATAAATTAATTAGGATTGATTCATGTTGTCATTTTTCCATAATATTTGATGAAGGTGTTGAGTTCTTGGTTGAAGCTTCTAGATTATCAATTTGGATTACATTTTGGTTCATGCAAGAGAGGAAGATATAGGACAACCAACTAGATACATGTGTCTCTTCTTCTTTACCTCTTGATTGGATTCTTCTTCTTCCTTAATTCCTGGTTGTTTTCTTTCCATAGATCATTAATGTTGGAATTCTTATATATACTAAGAAAGGGGTGAATTAGTATATAACATAGATTATACTATTTTGCACTTGATAAATTGTATTTTAAAATTTTCTCTGACAAAAATAGTAATGGACACAGTTGCACAAAAAATATGTAAAATAAATTTATATATAACTATATAAAAATTGATTACATAAATGGGAGATGCCAATCTCCAATTGTGAGCATCGACTCACTCAGACACCAACCTAATTACAAGCATAAACTTGTTGTTTATAGGAAGCAACCTGTAAGGACTTATATCGTCTTCGCAAGAACCAATATGTTGTCTTCAGGAACCAACCTGAATGGATATCAGTCCCTTTTGCACAAGATCCAACTCGCCATGTTCAGGAACCTACCTATTTGAAGACTGGGATCTTCTCTTTGAATTCTTTGGCTCCGACTAAATGGAAGCACCAACTCCTGATCGTATTTACCAACAGAAAATGGAAGGAAGCATCGAATCCCTGATGTATTTATCATTACCAGTTGGGAGGAAGCTATGAATCCCTTGTCACGTCCCCCCCCCCTCAATCGGCGAAGAGGACGCGACGAACACATCAAAACATAGCCGGGCAAAGAGCCCATGAACATAATCAAATGAAATCAATACTGGAATTAAGCATACACAGATGCATTTATCTTCAATCATACAGCGGAAGCACACAAACTCATAAACCAGCATTCAACAAGATCATTATAGTTCATTTAACATCAATATAAATTGCAGAGATGAAGTATAGACAGTAGACTCATCTTTTGATGAAGAATTCACCCGCAACCAGCTACGTCGCTGCAACGTTCCACCCAACCATAGGCCAGCTTGCTCATCAATCTCTCAGCAACGCTGCCACCCCCGAGCTGGGCATGATTCCTCCGGAATAAGGGTCAATTGCAGGCTTATACATAGCCAAGGGGCACAAACATCAACTAACACAGCTGGGTTTCACAGGCTTTCAACAGACAAGCCAAGCCAGCACAGCCCAAAGGCTAACCATTGCACTCAGGCAACCAATTAGCTATCACAGCTCAAACAGGGAAAACGGATCCTTGAGTCATTCTTGGCCCTATCGTGGCCAAAATGACTCTCACTTGAATTTACAATGGCCCCCAAACGTAACAGCAAATACATTCACAACATGGGGAAGACTACAGCCCCGAAATCTACCAGTGAGCATAACTTACAGTAGGGAAAACGACCCAATTAATCTGTGAGACAACCAAAAACGTGAATGGCCCTTCACAGTCAGTCGTGGATGCAAGAGCACGGCTCTCAGCTCAATATGTGCGCCCCAAACAGAAGAATACCTGTGCGTGGGTAAACAATTCGACCCAGCAAGGAAAAGAACAGACAATGGAGGCCCTGCGTGAGGAAAAACGGCTCCATTTTGCCCGTGGATGCACCACTAACAGGAAGGACGCGAATTTTCCGTTCGTGGGTGCTCAGCAACTCGTGGGGGAGAGGAAGAAAACCTGCGTGAGACCAAAAACGCCCCCAAAACCTGTGCGTGAGGAGCCAACAGACCCAAAAT